>CM044434.1:15128092-15141053 GCA_024363595.1 Xenopus borealis | reverse complement strand
TTTTCTTATTAGTATGGACAAACCAAGACTACCTTAATATTATTATTGTTGTTGATGTTATTTTGTTATATTATTAATATTAATATAGTATTATTAATATTATAATATAATAAAATATATCTGAGCTATAACCTTGAAGTTAAGTAAAGATATATAAAATATGACATTTGTATCTCTGTAATATATTTGAATAAATATTGTTGCTATAATGCTGTATTGCTATGCCTTATGTGGTATCTTTTCAAATTCTGGGCATTTATTCTAATACATGTAGACATGACCACAGAGCATAGACACAGAGGCCATTCACTAGCAGGAGGCAAATGCTACAATTTCCTTTATATACTGTACATTTGCATAATTAATCTGTATTTTGTTGATAATATGTAGGAACTACATTATTTATTAGTTATAGTTTTTACATATTAATCAAGAATAAATCATATACTATTATTATCAGAAGTTGCTGTTTCAACAGTTACCCTCCAACAATAATTCTAAAAAATGATTTCCCTTCCTCTTTTATTTTTCTTCTAATTCACTTTTCTGAAAAGAAAAATTTATGACGGACCAGATGACATAGTAACAGGCAGCAATGGAGATAACTGAGAGGCTTTGCAGCAGATCTAGTTCTTCAAACCGTTGGGCAGTAGAGGCCAGGGAGGTCAAAGAGAATAAGGGGGGTTGATTGTTTGATCTGTGCATGCCCCCTTTGTTCAGTGATCCTGAAAACAACATTATGAATGTGCTTTCCTACAAATACACTGTTTGCATGAATGTATTATATTTGGTAAAGGCTGATCTGCTGTTGATCCTTAGGAAAGAAAGAACATTATGTTTTGAATGAATGGTACAATCAATACATCTCTTTTTAATTAACTGACATTCAATTGGTTTAATCACTTTGCAATATACTGTACCTGCAACATTAATATTACATTTCTCCCCCCTGAAAATCAATGCTCTTATATTCATTTTTGCTGTTGATAAAATTATTTTCTCATCAGTGATATCTAGGGGTATTTTTGGCAAGCAGGAAAAAAATTCCCTTTGTTAAGAGTTCACTGCTCTGCACTTGAGAATATCTGTAATATTCAGCTTTGACCTTGTGTTTCTGACATTCTGCCAGACCCAAATGAATAGTAGCTGTGATATATATCCTACAAGATTCTCTATGACATGTTCTTTAGTAGAGTTAAGGATCGCATAATCTGTGTTCTCCAGACAGATTAGGTGAAATTGGGAACCATTTAGAGGTATATTTGCGGTTTTCCTTGTATTTTATGGAAACACATTTTATTAAAAAATACCCCAGTGAGGTGGTATATGTCACTAATACATTCTCTCAACCCTTTGAATATTTTCCTGCTTCTTAATAATTAACAATGATCTTATCAGTAATGTAATGAGCAGATCTAAGGAGCTGAACTGAACAGAATGAGAATGCTTTGCCTGGGTACTTTGGATAAGCACTTTTAAAGGGTTATTTAAAGATCACAAATCAGAACTAAGGAGCTTAGTCACCACAAATTGCACTTAGATGAACATTCAGTGTCCAAATATATAGCTTCTTTTCTGTTTTGCCAATTATACAGTACAAAATTCACTGGACATGCTAGCAAATTCAAATAACACAAAGGATACCTTGCTCATATATCTGATTTACAATTAAATATTTTTTTTTCCGTAAATGTTCAGTTAATCAATTTGAAACAGTTTACTTTGTCTTGGAAGTTTTATTTATCTGCATATTTGTGTTTTGTTCATAGTGGAGCATGCTGCCATATTGTTCTTCATTAGGTCAAGCAGTTTATTCAAACTCAGCCACAGGCTCATGCAAAATAGTCACCTTTGCTGTCTGCATCGATAAGATAAAAGGTAGAATGTCTTTTATGGATGTACCAGGAAATTTTTCAAGATCAATATAGTTTACATATGAAAGTGCATTGATAGGACAGTATCGTTACATGTATATGTATAAATACACTGGGGTTCAATGGAAGGGGTTTAATACTAATCTAATGGCCACCAGGTCATTGAATAAGGATAAATTAAATTTTAGTTTTTGGCTCATTTATAAAATCAATGCCCTGCTATGAGTCTTGATGCTTGCTGGTGCTTTTTTGATGAATGCCATCAAGGTAGCTTTCAATGCATGGCTGCCATATTGTTACATACCATACTGTTACATAACATATTGTTAATGACAAAATACCCAAAGTAACCAATTATCAAACAAGGTTGCAGTGATGATTATAAGAATCAGTTCATTTAACAGCGTTATGATGCATACACATGTTAAACTTGGGGGCATAGAGGTTTCATATTATTCCCACCAGGCCTGGACTGGCAATCTGTCTGTTCGGGCAAATGCCAGAGGCGCCTCCCTCCCTTCACTGCCTTGAATAAAGGCATGAAAAATAAAATGACACAATAGCAGTCTATGGGTGCGGCTGTATTAGATCCAGATCTACCGAATTCTGCTGCACAGAGCATGGAGCTGAGTCTGTGGCACAAGCAGGAACTTCCTGCAGAAATCGTAAGGAACCAAGTTTAATGTGCAAATTCATGACAGCTCTTCATGGGCCTTCTGGTGAGATGTTGTATAGAGAAACTCAGCTGCCCCAGCCAACCTCTTCATTAATGATTGGCAGCACATAGAAGTGCAGTCTGGTATCAATGTCTTGATGCAAAAACATCTTGTACCTTAATTGCCCCTTAGCTACAGGTAAAAAAAAAATCAGTGTCCCTCTAAATTCCAGGGAGCAAGACCATAGGGCCAAGATGTTGCTTCCCAAGTGCCTATAAATACTATTGGGCTTTTACCCCAGTGTTAAACCTGAAACTGACAAGTGCTCCACCTGTGAATGTTGTAGTTTTTGGCCCTCATCAGAGGGTAGAATGCTGGTATTAACCCAGGCAGTGATCCAAAGAAAGTACCAGTCTCTTCAGCTCCAATACACATATAGGGGATGATTAGTTAACTCTGAAACATCAGGCCCTTCACTCCTCATTACATTTCTTCTCTTGTCTCGCTATACGTTCCTGGTCGTCTTCTCAGAGCAACCTTCTCTTCGCACCATCCACTGCCACCTCTCTTCTCAAACCCTTTTATCTCGCTGCTCCTTACCTCTGGAATTCCATCCCTGAATTCCTCCGTAAGGAAAAATTAAGAGCCTACCTTTTAGGGCACTAAAACATTAACCTTGTTTATGCCTACTGACTATGTTTTACCATGTGCACTTTTTCATCTCCAATTTGTACCTGTATGTTAGCCTCCCATCCACTTAGACTGTAATCTCTATGGGGCAGGGACCTCCTTCCCACTATGTCTCTTACCACATAGCACTTAAGCTCTTTGTCCTATGATTCTGTATATATTAATTATGTGATTTGTCTCCCCCATTATCTCCTTAACAGCACTTTACAAATAAAGTTATACAATACAATATGATGCCCCAGTGAAAGAAATGTGATTCTAGGTTCCCTGTACAGTGGGGTACTATCTTACAACTGCCACACATGGAAGAGGAATGCTCACGATATAAAACTAAGCCATTGTGAATTTTACAATAGAGCATCTACCATCATGGAAGGAGGTGGGGACACTTGGCACCTTGTAATATGGTAGAAAACACATAAAAAGGTAACTGTTTTGCTCATGCAAATTATATGGTACATTCCCTCACAATGAGCTAGCATTTCTTTGCCATCTGTTACTGAGCTACTCTTTTGCTAGACATTGTGCTTGGCAAATTATTTGCCTACTGAGTTGAACAACACTGATTATAAAAATGCAAGTTAGCAAGTTCAGTATTATAAAAATATTTAGACTTCTCATGTTACATTTTATTGAAAAATACCTAATTACATATACATACAGTACATATCTCCAGTTTCTGTATGCTATTCATGAGATTTCTCTTATGCATCCATCAATGCTTTGCTAAAATGGTTTCAGATCATTTGAGGTGTTGCATTTATTAGGGAAACCATAAATTTGTCATGGCTGGGCCCATACAACCTTATGCATAATCAGACTGCTGAGAATTTATAGTTTGAATTATGTAATGAGAGTGACTTATTCCCCTGACTACCACTTTCAATTTATACAGAACAATTTGAATATTCGAGTTGTCATGTTCATTCTTGTTCTCCTGACCTGAATATCATGTTTTGCTTAATCAAGAGGCAATTTATCCATGTGTACAGTTGGTCTTGCGCTTATCAACAAATCCTAACTCTATCCATGTTTTGGCAGACGGCCAGCATTGTGCAGTCCATGCTGGTATTTTAAGCTCTGTATCTGTAAATACGGTTATGTTTTTGGAAGATTAAGCAAAAATTCTAATTGCTTCTTTTGTGTGGGGAGTTGACTGCAACAATCCAAGTGCTGCATTATATATGAAACAAATAACTTTCTGCACAAATTATTTAGATTCCTCGCTAAAGATGTAACCTATTTTTTTCCTATTTGTTTGAAGGAGTAGATGACACCTTTATGAATTCAATTATTAAGCCTCTGTAAGCACATTTAGCATGGATTCTACATTTTGTGTTTTGATTCATTTGATTTTAATGCCTTGTATTTTTGTTCAGTGAATTGTATGGCCTGACAAGATTTAACCATGCAATTCAGATGAAAGCAACTTATCAACTAAGTTAACTATGAAGAACTTCTGATTCTGAGTTTCATCAAAAAAAATCTATTCAGGGATTTGTTCAAACACCATCTATGAATAAAATAGCATGACAATCTATGATTAAACCTCGTGCAGAACGATTATATAAAAATAATTTTTTTTTTTATCATGAATGCATCACCAAGGGAGAGGAGGCTTCTTCAGAGCTTAGTTTCTATGGGGGGGAAAAAGATACCTGAATCTATGTAGGAAAACTGTTTAATTTTTTTGATTTTTAAATTTGTCATGATTTTGCAGAATTTTAAACTTCAACAATTCTAAATAATATGCATTAAGAATCACTGCAGAATTAAATATGTGCCTTAAGGAAAGATTTTCAATTAATTGAATTCAGACTTTGGAAAAACCTGATATTATACAATCATACTTGCTAAAAGCACCTGAGCTATAAATACATGCATTTATTTATTTACACGAATGGGGAATTCAGTGAACTGTCCTTTTTATTTAAATATATGTCTTCTTCTCACCTGTATCATCATATGGGCTTTTTAAATATGGCAAAAATTGCTAATATTTATGCGGACTGCATTTGAATTACGTCACATTTTGGTGTCGAAGAAACTATTTGCAAATTAGTTTCAAAAATTGCAAATTAAAGTTACTGTCAACACTAATTTCTTGCACAACTCCCTCACACAGTGAGAACACAAGCTCTCATTTGCGAGCCATTTGCAAAAAATGTATGCGCAATAAAAATTAGTAAAAAACCGGCACAGCAGTTTAATATTTTAGTTTTCAGGAAAAAGCATGGCCAATACAACCATTTGCCAATAAATAAGCTCTGATTCCTCTGTAAAACTAACCATTGCATGATGTCACTTCTGCTTTGTGTGATATTCCTTCCTGCTTTTATAATTCATACATATGAATGGTCCGAATTGGGTGTCTAATTCTTGAGTTTTGCAAAAGAGGTAGTATAGAAGCAATGTCATTTAGCACAACTAAACAGAATACAAAAAAAACATATTTGGATGCAACTATCTTTAAGGGCAGCGGCACACTCTCAGAATCGGGATGATTAGCTTGGTGGCAAATCTTCTCTTCTTCAGGTTGACATATCTCCCCGAACTGCCTTCCGGCCAGCTAGAATGTAAATTGCCGGCGGGAAGGCAGTGGAAGCCAGTTCCCTCCAATTAATAGGAGATTTGTCGACATACGACTAATCTCCCACGAATACGAGCGTGTGTCTCTGTCCTTAAGGGCAGATTTAACAAGGGTTAAATTTCGAGTTGATTGGAGTTTCTAAAAACTCAAATTTGAAAAAGAGAAACAAACAATCGGGGTTTATTTGAAAAAAAAAAAAATAGGATTGATCCGCAAACTCGATTAAAATTTGATCAAATTCAACCTGATTTTTTTTTGCTGCATATTCATTGTCTCTCATGTGTGAAAGGGACAGTCTCTGACCAAAGGTGCTGTGAGTATTGCCTATCCACTGTTGATCCTGCATGTGCTATGTGACTGCTGTACACTCCAATGTGGATTGTATGTTCAATAAACATGTTCTATAGTTAAGTTATAAGAACCACTGGCGCCCAATTATTTGCACCCTGAATATTGTTACAGTTGCACTACACCCTGCCTCCACCTCGCTGCGAGGGCTTACTCCCTAAGATTCAACGTCTCATCCGGAGCAATATATTGGGAGTGAAGCTTATAGATAGAGACAGGTGCACTCGAGTTTACTATAGCGCTACATCTGTATGCCATTCTGCACCATATTAATATATATCATGTACGGTACATTTATCAGGGGCCTATACACAATAATTTAAGCCTAATATTTTCATTAACCAGCTAAGTTAGATGCCTTTAGTAACTCAAAAACATAAAGCAGATTCCCACTGTTAACAACAAAGTGCCCACAAAGAATATTGCTATCAACATCTCTACAATCCATATGAACATACAAGAACAGGCATGAGATCTGCACCATCAGAAATTATATTCAAACAAAGACTTTGCTCTCAAATGACCAAGCTAATGGATTTTGAACTGAAAAAGAAGCAAAGAACAAGTTATAATTACAAGAATGTGGCACAGATTGATCACTCAGACTGAGGATAGTGAGGCAGGACTGAGTATTTATTGTTTCTGCATGGTCAGTTAAATGCAAAAATTTCTAGCCCTGTATGAGATTCATCTGCATTTTGAATGTTTCTTTTACAACAGTGCCTGCTGGTGCAACAAGAATCACACCAGACCTGTCTTTATATATATCCATTGCAATCAACATTTGATTTATTCTGTACCTCTGTCAGATTCTGTTCTAGTTGGCCTACTGCAAAGCAGAAAAAAATGTACTGTAATCCTCCGAGATGAAAATCACACAGGACAATGCCCCTCTTCCATAATGCAAATGAGTTCTCTACTCTTAAATTTGCTCTTTTCACTTGGATACTAATGTCAAAATGTCAGCATCTCTTTATCTGTGAAAAAAAATAGCAGCCAAATGTGTAGGAAGAAAGTAAACTAATTAAAACAATTTAGATGACTTGCAAGATACAGCTATAAATTAATTGGTTCCAATGTAAAGCCTAATAAATCTGCATTTTTAAGCATAACTGAAAACTGAATTATCTCAGTTCTTTTGTGATCCTTTTATTATACCAGCAGGAAGCCATTGCAACACTGGAATACCAAATGGCTTTATCTCATTAAATTTTTTGCAATAAATTAGTTGTTGTTGTTTTGTTTTTTTTGACTTTACAAAACTCAACAAATTCTGACTTACACATAGGGGCAGATTTATGGGACTATGGAATAGTAAAATTTCAATTTCAGTTTTTAAAATAATTTGAATTTGAAATTTATCATGTACTGGCCCTTTCAGAATTCAATTTTGACTATTTGCCACCTTAAAGGATAAGTCTACCCTCCCTGCGCAAAACCATAGTCCCTTCCCACCCAGCTTACCTCTCCCCCAGGCAAAATCCCCTAATTTGCTACTCAGCACAGGTCCTGTCCATGGAGTTTGCAGGCACCATCTTCTCTCCTGCAGCCTTCTTCCAGGATCCATCGGCGTTTGGCGGCGCATGTGCAGTAGGAGGCATTTGCCGGTTCAGCTCTACTGCACATGTGCCGAAAGTCATGATGGAAAACTTCATGACTTTCAGTGCATGCGCAGTAGAGCTGAACCGGCAATTGCCTCCTACTGCACATGCGCTGCCAAACGCCAATGGATTCTGGAAGATGATGAAGAATCCAGGAATAATTAAGTCAAATTTAGAGTTTTCTTGAAAATGTTTCACCAAACATCTAATTGCCTTTGACTTAAAGGGGACCTGTCACCCTAAGGAATAATTCCAAATCATATATTATAATGTTATTCAAGCAAAAAAAAAAAATCACTTACACTATTTAAGTTCTTTTAATCTTGTTTATTTGAGTCTTCGAATTCATAATCACAGCAAGCAGGCAGCAGCCATTTTGTAAAAACTGTTATTAAGGAAAACTTTGCATTATCTCAAAATCATATTCATTGGCCAGAATCGAGGACCTGATGCACATGCCCATGCACTGGCTAAAAAATTAGATGGTAGGAAATAGGGGGGAATGTGGAGAGTGCAGTGACATCTAGGAAGTGCTGAATGGAAAGTGAAAGTAATTGCCAGCCCTGCTTGGGGCAGGCAATATTTGATTGACAGATTCGATTTTTAACAGAGTTTATAACAGGTATGTATGTTTTAGCTAAAACATAATTTGGGTTTCATGTTTAGTCTGAAAAGGATTTTTATTATACAACTTTTTATGTCTGGGTGACAGGCCCACTTTAATTCTTTTAGACACTGTATTTCAAGACTTGGATGAATCTTCATAGACATAACATGTAGGCCTGGAATCTAAAGGTGTATATTTAAAAAACTGGATACTCCAGTTATAGTCCTATAATATGAATATATGAGTGCCTTATTGCAAAAAAATGTGGAAGGCTGTTTTATGGATATGTAAACTAAGTAAATATATTTTGCTTTTTATATTCATGGCCTGCATGTTGGCATTTTGGAGTGCATGTCAATACTTTCTTAATAATGACAATCCACTGCCTCTGGCTGTATGTTTGGAGCTTGGCATCCAAACCCAATGCTTTTACTAGTAAGTGCTTGCTATGAAGCACCTGTGGGGTTTA
Organism: Xenopus borealis; assembly: GCA_024363595.1. Lineage (NCBI taxonomy): Eukaryota > Metazoa > Chordata > Amphibia > Anura > Pipidae > Xenopus > Xenopus borealis. The sequence goes on along the minus strand of CM044434.1, from coordinate 15,132,218 downwards.
TTCTTTTTGTTTGTACATTCTGAATAGGTTTTCTTATATGACCAGGTAGCAAAAAGAGAAAACTTTTCTCCGCTATGAATTGCCACATGGTTAATGTTCACTTCATCGGGGGGCCCAAAAAAAATTGTCTTCAGAAGACATACATAGAGTGATCTAGACCTTGACCAGTGGGATTTTCACCCTATTGTCTAAAATGCTTGAGAACCTGGGGCTTTCCAGATAAAAAAAAAAAAATCTAAATTAGGTCTTTGTACCTTAAGTCCACAAAAAAAAGTACATGTGAAATAAATCTAAAAGTTTTTTTTTGCCACCAGTATGAATTTATGTAGCTCAGTTATCATCAAGTACAAGGTACTGTTTTATTATTAGAGAGACAAGGGAAACAATTTTAAAAATATAGTTATTTGCTTAAAATGCACTGTATGGGAGATGGGTTTTTAACATTAATTGGATAATTCACGGTAAAGAGTTTCAGGATAAGGGATCCAACCTGTACATGTATCTTTGCAGTCAGGAATCCCTTCACGAGGCACAAAAATAACCATGTCAGGCATGCACAACCTCAATCCACAACCACACAGATTGCATATACCTGACCCCAAACCACAGTCTGGATTGAGCTTTGTGTCATGTCTCAGATACCCGTCACCCAAAAAAAATATTCAAAATCCTATTTTATCACATTAGTCAACCAAAATGAACTTTATTTACACTATATAAATTATATGATTCTTGTTTCCTTCAGTCTGGGAATTCAAAATTATAACAAGCAGGCAGGAGCCATTTTGTTATTAAGGCAAGCCTTGCATCATCTCAAACTCTTGTTTGTGCACCAGAATGGGGGAACCATTCCCCCATTCTGGCTACACAATTAAACAGTGTAGCGAATGGGGGAAAGTGTGGAGAGCAGTGACATCTAGGAAGTGCTGAATGGAAAGTGAAAGTAATTGTCTGCCCCACCTCTATGCCACGGGCATAGAGGAGGGGCACACAATATTTGATTGACAGCTTATATTTTTAAAATTAGCTTACAACAGCTCTAGGATAGAGGGACCCCTGAATGCAGTGGGGTGGGCCATCCATTCCATATTCCACTTTTATATTTGCCCAGCTGTAGGTAGCTGCCTGATTAGGCTGCAGTTGAGCAGTAAATAAAAGAGGTGTGGGACTACCCCTCAGTACTTCCCAGAGGGCTTTGTTGTGCTCTCTATATAATATATTGTGTTGGAGGCGGGTGTGAGGCTCTCCAGACACATCCTTGTGTTGGAGAGTGCATTGGTACTTCCAGAAGTTGAGCCAGGCCAGATGCTGGTGGACTGATGTTTCTCACTAAGCCCTGTCGGACTGGAGGAAGTCAACAGGGCTTAGTGAGAAACAAAGAATAATTTAGAGCTTGGAAGCCACTCTAAATTGTGAGAACCCCAGAGAGGGAAAAAAGTTTTGAATGCAATGTTGTAAAAATGCCGTTGAGCTGTGTAAATTTTATGTTTGAAAGAGTTCGCCCAAAATAAACCTGTGTTTTGTCTGGAGACATGGTGTTCCTGTCTCTGTGCTCCAGATCCTGTGTTAACCTATGCTTAACATTGCTAATTCCCCCAAAAACTGCGTCTACAGTCAGATAGCTTTCTACAATATGTAAATAAACACCATGTAAATAGAATTGGTCTATATGATGCCTGTCTATAGGCAAGTCTAAATGTTGCTGGCCATGCGATTACCATGAAGTCTATTTTTCCAGTTTATCTTTTGATCTCGGCAGTGCTGTGCATTTACTTGCACTACGGTGTGGTTTAAAGGTGAACTAAACCCTAAAAATGAATGTGGCTACAAATGTCATGTAGTAATTATCAGCTTTATATTGTGACATTTCTATTCTATGTGTATTGTATATTGTGAGTGGGTCCCTAAGCTCAGTAAGTGACAGCAGCACAGAGCATGTGAATCCGTGAATCAGCAGAAAAGAAGATGGGGAGCTACTGGGGCATCTACTGGGGAGACACAGATCTTTACTGCTAAAGGGCTGTGGTTGCCTTGGGCTGGTACAGAAGCCTTCTTTAGTTAGGCTTTAGTTCTTGTTTAAGGTCTAAGAGTATTCCAAACAATAACATTCCAAATAAAACATTTGTCATTTTGTAAGGCACATCTAGTGTACAAGTTGGAAAACCCTCTCATATGTTAACTGAACTGTTCAGCACAAAGTGGTCAATTAGCAAGGGGAACATTTTTCAAGGGTCCAATTGAAAATTAAAATGTTCACATTTTCTATAGTCAAATTCGACAAGGGAGTTATTCAAATTTGATTCAAGTTTTTTTTAATTTAATTAAATTTCTGAGATTTATCATACTCGACTATTCACCTAAAAACCTGCAAAATTGCTGTTCAAGTCAAAAGGAGAGGTCCAAGGATCAATTTTGCGTTGTTTGCAGCCTTGCTGGCATTCAAGTTTTTTTCAGAGAATCGAGTTTTAAAACTCAAATCAAATTTGATTTGAATTTGATTCAAGTTCTGGGTTCGTTTCCATTCAGCTGAGTTTAAAAAAAATTGTTATTTTTAATATATTTAAATTGGTTGAATTTCACGTTTAGGGGAGTTTTTAGAAACTTCGACTTTTCCTCCTAGAGTAGAATGGTTGCAAAGCACAAAAATGGGTGCAAACTGCCTGTTCTTGGACAGTTGCTCCATGCCCTGTACCATTGCCAAAGGTCTTTGTGCTCCAAGATGATGTGGCCCATGAATAAAGTTCTGTCTGCATTCAACTGTATTCAGGAAGGGCCCTCTACACAACCCATTCTCTAACTTGCACCTCTTTAAGACACTCAAGTTGGGGAACATCATCAACACTGTGTCTCCCCTTATTGCTCTCTGCACCTCACTATAGATTTGCAATCCAACATATGATGTGCAGCACAAATACAATAAGTCCCTGCAACAAGGTCTTTGAGAATGATCAATCAAGGAAAATGACCAGAGATAATAAATTTATTTCCTGAAATTATATTTGATCCCTGCCTGCTTCATTCTTCATGCATGAGTTGGCCCTAAGTTGGAAAGTCAGATTTCCCTAATGCAGTGAGGGAGGCAGAAATGTGCCTGTGTATCACCAATTAGTGCGTATGTAATGAATAAAGTAGATAGTCCAACAGTAAGCATTCCGTTTTACATGCATTTTCATTCTGATAAATAAGGCCATAAGCAGAATGTGGAAAACCTTTTTAGTTTCCTTGTGCAAGCATTATAAATAATGTAGAGCATAATGCATGACCAAACTCAATGGAGATTAGTGTTCAGCACTAGTTGGATTTCATATTGATTGGGAATAATCTAATAATTCCGTGGAGCCTATCAATAATTATTATTTTAGCATGCGTAATCTCCAACTATTGCATAGACATGAAATCCAATAAAAGTCTGATGGATGGCTCTTTGGCAGACAAGGTTAACGTGGTTCAAACTAGGGTTGAATATGTTACAGGAGCACAGTGATACAGAAATGCTAATTGCTTCCATTGTTGTAAACACGTAGCAGTTTCAATCTAATCTCTATCCTCTCTGACGGTCACTAATTCAACACACAAGTACAAACCAGTTTCTTTCTTTCAGTTACATAGGCCAAGTCCGACCCTTGATGTCTATTTTCACACAGTGTATGATTATAACACTTTGTCATTTTCTATTTACACCATGCATTCAGAGGATAAAAAGGAAGACTTGATTTAAAGAGCCTTCACACTCAGGAGCACATTTTGTGTTTCCAAAGTTCAGAAGTAGCAATAAAAATAAATCCTAGAAATTTGGTAACTAAAACCTTAGAGATTAGACTCTGTCCTACACTTATCTGTAGATGAAAGTTGAGAATTGACTGAGTTTCCCAGCAGTGGATGATCGGTGGAGTTCAATATTTAAAACAATATTCAATATTGTAGGTAAATAGCAAAATTGGAACAAGTTTTTACACTTAGCTCCCCTGAGTGTATAAGCTGCAGTTTATTTATGCACTGCTGTACTTTCTCCATGAAAGCATATGCCTGCAGCATGTTCCTTCCTAGTAATTTAGTGCTGGTATATTTAGAAAGATTATACACATTTAATAGCAAACATGGGGCATCTTTGAATGATTTTTTCCCT
>CM044434.1:15094727-15115300 GCA_024363595.1 Xenopus borealis | reverse complement strand
TGGAATTACCAAACTGATAAAAATACTTTTCCACATTGCTCTGAATTGGTAATATTAAAGAAAGTGATTTGTAAATCAGAATATGATACAAAATCATAGAATTGATTCTGCAGGTATCAAAGGTGACTTTCATTATAATGAAATAATACAAATTTTTTTAAGTGATTTCCTTTGTCTGTGTAATAATAAAACAGTAGCTTGTACTTGATCCCAACTAAGATATAATTAATCCTTATTGAAAGCAAAACCAGCCCATTGGGTTTATATAATGTTTACATGATTTTCTAGTAGATTTGCGGTATGAAGATCCAAATTACGGAAAGATCCATTATCCAGGAATCCCCAGGTCCCGAGTATTCTGGATAATAAGTCCCATACCTGTAATAGAAACAATTCTCCGTATACATTAAGTGCTTATTTTTATGACCAGAAGGATTGACATTAACTGTGACAGTAAAATAATTATTTAAGATGCTGTAAAAAATATTTAATGAAGCATTGTATTTTGCTACACTACTAATGCTGCTGCTACTACTAATAATAATAATTGTTAACCCATGTGCAAAATTATTATTATTGTTTTCAGTGAGAGCCACATTTTTGGAATTCTCGTTCTGAAGTATTTGTACTTCGTATTTAGTAAAAATTTAATTTTCAATTCCTAATCGATGAACAAACATTTTGGCAGGGTTCACAGCGAAAAAGATGCCCATAGACTGAAGGTGAAAAAAGTGTTGCACAGCAAACTTGCCCAAAAAATGCCCATAGACTTCATTGCATTTGGCACATTTCTCACCTTTTCACCAATTTTAGACAAGGAGAAACATGTCATATTTGCCCATCAATATTCCAGACTCAATTGTGCACTTATTTGTTAAAAACCATAAAGCTCGAAAACTCAATTGTGCGGGAAAAATGTGCACAAAGCATTTTACTCATCATTTTCAATGAGTCTGCCGAATCTAAAAAAAAGTCTAACAAACTTGACTTCTATATGAACTCATCAGCTTCTAGAAAGGCAAACTTTTATGTTCAAGTTTTTTGCACTAGATCACGATTAGTGATGGGCGAATTTATTCGCCGCCGAAAAATTCGCCAAAAAAAACTAGTTGCGCGTCGTTTTTGACGCGACGCACCCCGGAAACGACGCGACGCCTGGTGGTATATTTACCTGTTACTTCAAGCATTTCATGTTTTGAAATTCTAACTATGACATATGTTGGTTGTCCTGTTTTTTTTTTTTCTCCAGACTTTATTTTGACATATCTGAAATATATTATTCTTTCCTCCCACCCATCTTACCAACTATGCTAGTTGCCATAGCTAAATTTGACTCTCTATAATCTGCTATTTATTGCAATTTGTTCAGACAGAGTTTTAATCTCCATGTTAATCAGGTACATTTTTCAGTCCTTAACCCTCTCTGTCTTCCTGTGGCATATGGACTAAAACCATAGGGTTCACTTTTCTGTCTTGCATTGATCATTGTTGCAGAGACAGATGTTAAAAAGATTTTTACCTGATATTCTTTCACAGGCAGGATGCAGCTAAAAGAACCACCTGCAGTAAGTCGGTAATGTTATTCAAATATTGTTTGCTGTGCCAGGTGTCAGCCATCCCTTTAAAAACTGCACACTGCACTGATTCTCACTTGGGATTGTTCCTAGGACGTATTAAAACAAAAAATTTTAATTTTCTTATTTATAATGCATTAACTTTGCATCCATTTCAATATTTTATAAAGTCTTTATCATAAATCTAAAAGAATTAGATTTCAAAGTGCATTTGGCATTATTAGGTTACACATTAATTCATCAAGGTTGCGGCTCAGATTTGTCGAACTTCTGTTTTTACTGATAGTGTTGTCTTAATGGATAGAACTGTCCCGTTGATCACACTGAAGAATGTGCACAACAATATAATTAACACAAACAATCTTTCATTGCCCTTTAGTTCTCTGCTTCTGCTCCAGACAGCTTGTCAGTCTTGCCATACTGAATGAGCAAGTTTCCTATTTCATTACCCCGTGAATGCCTAGGATAGTCATTACCATTAACACTTCTCTGTATATGCAATAATGAGCAAAATGAAATATAAAAAGTAAAAACTGAAAGCTGCAATACTTGAATGGCCTGACTGTTATTATATACTGTGGCTTCATTTCTTTTTTTGCCTACACCTTACATAGTCACATGCGCTTGTATTACTGTTTTCCATATGTTTAATGCATCTTAAATTTGTAAATGCTGTTCTCTGACATTTTAAAGGTGTGCCCCTAAGTAAGTCAATGCCCAGGTTATAAGGATTTTAAGAATTGTGTCAATGCCATTGCATTGATCAGGACATGCATATTGCTATATTTACAGGAGGAGAAATTATTCAAATTTTGTTGTGGGTTTCTTTGCCTCCAGAAAGGCACAACCCTGGATTATTGATTTAACTGGGCTGATGAATGTCTAGCCTGGTATAGTAATTTCAGTATATGAATACAACATTTTTGGCTATATTTATTTTTAGTCTTCAGTTCACCTTTAATTAATAATCATGAGGCAAAGCATTTTTTTGTCTAATTGAGCTGTGTTTAGAAAGTACTCTGCTCAGGATCTGCTGATAAACATCTGAAGATCTGCTGGTGCAGTAGGCCACTATTTACTTTTTGGGCAGCCTTTCCTAGGTTATTCAAGGTACATAGGTACTATATGACTAGCCTTTCTTTTCACCAATATCCCCTTTTTACAGTTTTTGTTGAACTACAATGGTGCCACTATAGTTCAGAATCCTAAGCAAGATTAACATTGGGAATAGCGTGCCTGTAGTGCAAAAACCATACCCTTTATTGGTCATGCAGAGTGTCTAGAGAAGCATTTGTACAGTGTTTCATATCTATGTGAAGGGTAGGGTACAACCTAATATAAATTTTAAAGCTGTCGAGTTCACAGGACAGTACACACAACCACTATGGTTGTTATTTTTCATTAAAAAAGGTTCTAGTTTAGGGGATTCCCAGGTGCTGTAAAATTTTGCCTTTAGCAAATCGTTACAGCTACTCCCATATGACTTTTTTTCTTTCCTGTGTGTTATAATTATATTTTTAAAGGAAATTATACATGAAATAATTCATATGGAAATCGTACATTTTGACTAACTTTTTCCATTTTAACAATAACAAAGGAATACAAGAGAATGCAGAGATAATGCATTATTAAGTATATTAGTGAAATTAACAAGGACTCATGCAAGGGGGATAACGAAAAAAAAAATACTATTTTTATTTCTTCAGCAGCTGAAGGTTTTCAGGTCAGTGGGAGTAATTACCCAAAGAGGATCAATAAAAAAGCCTTCTAGCAAAAGATGGCTGAGATGAGTACTTTTATTGACAGAATGGATGCTTGGGATAAACTCCAAGATATTCAAAATTCCAAAAAGGGCCATCAAGTAAGTGGCGTACTGCTGTTTTGGTGATCAACAAAAAAAAGTACGACTCATATTTGATATAAAGTGTGTTCATGTTTATGAAATGGTTTTTGTTTGGATCTGTTTATAACATAATACAAATTATTTATTTTTGTATAATAAAGTGAGAGACAATAATGAAGGTAAAGAAATCATTGTCAAACCAATATTGCCCTCATTGAAATTGTGAGGGCAATGTCTTCAGGCATTATGGTGATAAAGAAAGCCCCCATTGCTACCATTAATATCAGTAATTAGGATATCTTAAGGCTATTGGCACATGGGCTGCTCTGATTGCTGCTGACACCAGGGGGAACATTTACTAAGGTTGAATTGAATTTCAAATAAAATTAGAATTTTTAAAGTTCGAATTTCAAAGTAATTTTGGGCTGCTTAGAATTTCTATTAAAAAATTACTGTAAGTACTGTATCTTTAAAATTCTTTGGCTTCAACACTTCACCACCTGAGCTGCTGAATTGCCATTTAAGCCTATGGGCGGACCACCTAGAGCAGGGATCCCCAACCTTTTGAGGCCGTGAGCAACATTAAGAAGCAAAAGGAGTTGGGGAGCAACGCTAGCATGAAATATGTTCTTGGGGTGCCAAATAAATGCTGTGATTGGCCATTTGGTAGCCCCTATGTGGATTGGCAACCTGTATTGAGGCTCTGTTTAGCAGTACACCTAGTTCTTATACAACCAAAACCTTCCTCCAAGCTTGGAATTCAAAAATAAGCTCCTGCTTTGAGGCCACTGGGATCAACATCCAAGAGGTTGGAAAGCAACATGTTGCTCACGAACTACTGGTTGGGGATCACTGAACTAGAGCCTGTCCTGAAATTTTTTCATAGTCCTAGGAATTCGAAGGATTTTGGTTGAATTTGTTCGAATCGAACAATGCATTCAAATTATTCGAACAATTTAAATTTGATTGAAAACTGACCTATTTGGTCCATTTTTGAAAATGGAAAATGGCTGTCCAAAAAATTTTGATGGTCACCGAGGTGATGAGAATAACCGTCTTATGCATATGGAGAGTAGGTGATAGGAGCCTAAAAAAACTTGCAGGCCCCTGCCTCTATTTACAGATGGTTTCTCCACCTTGACCTAAATCACTACGAACATACAGGATGAATGAGTTACAGTAGGACAAAAGAAATGTTAGGTTGAGGATGCACTCTAAGAAACCATTTAGATCTGAAAATGAATAATAAAACCTATTTGGGAAAAAATATTTCGGCACAATTTATAGTATGAATAACTGAGTATATTGAAGGGGTATTCTGAGACTAATTTCAGTCAGTTTTCATTTTTTATTTGTCGGTTTTGAGTTGATTAGCTATTTATTCAACAACTCTCCAGTTTGCAGTTTCAGCAATCTCAATCTAGTAACCATGCATTGATTTGAGTAATGGAATTTGAGAATGGAATATGAGCAAGAGAGGGTCTAAATATAAAGAGCATTAATAAAAAGTTGCAATAGCAATACATTTGCAGCCTCAGAGAGCATTTATATTTAGATAGGGTCAGTGATCCCCATTTGAAAGCTGGAAAGATTCAGAAGAAGCAGACAAATAATTCTAAAAAATGAATGAAGACTTATTCAAAAGTTGCTTAGAATTGCCCATTTAATAACATACTGAATGTTAACTTGAAGGTGAACAGCCCCTTTAATGACAGTTGCCTTTGGTATAATGGCTCAGCATTTTGCAACATATAGCAAAGGAATGCAATATGCAACCACAGAAAATATTTTGGGGTAGATTGACTATTGGTCGAATTTCGAATGATAAAAAAATTCGACCGAATTGAATATTCAAACGATTTTTAAGCGATCAATCAAATTTTTTATATTCGATCTTAGGGAATGACCCCCATTTTGGTAGGTTTAATCTGGCGAAGTAGGTGGTCAAATTAAAATTTAAAGGGGAAGTATTCGACCATCAGATTTTTGAATATTCGAATAAAATTAAATTTGAATATTCAAATTATTCAGATTCGACTATTCAATGGTCAAATTTGGTCGAATGTGCCTAATTTGCATATTTGAAATTCGAATTTGAATCTTTTTGAAAATTCGATCGAATATTCGAATCACTCGTGAATTTATGTGAATTTAGTAAATCTGCCCCTTTATGTCATTTTGCATGGCATTGTAGCAAATGTGCGTTTTAATTGTTCTCCATCTGCTGTTTCCTTGGGTGTTGAATTTTAACAGATTAACATATTAAGTAGAAAAAAAAATACACTTTTCTTAAGGATTGTTATTTAAATAAGGGCTGCACTTGAACTCCCATCAAAAGGCACTCCAAAGGCATAAATTGTTCCATTTCTTTCTGTGAACAGAACTTCAAACATGGGCAGTGAGTTTTGAGTCTATCCTGAAAGTGCTGGTGAGCAGTAACATATGAGCTTATGAAGCAGAGGGACAGGCAGTGTATAAAGCATTTCAGGAAGGATTATGGATGCACCATTGGACAAACTGGACATTCTTGTGGAATAATAATGTGCGTTTAAAGTTGAATAATAGAAAGACTTTTCTTTAATCCTCTTAGCCTTTGAGCCTCTTTGTGTTTTATATGCAATAGCAATCCCATCTGCTACTGTACAAAACCAGAAGGGTGCGCTTAATGCAGCACAGAACACTAATTTTCATAGGCTAGTACTGACAAGTGTTCATATGTATTTGAATAGCTTTTCTCAACTTTGGTAAAAAGTGATCACTCAGAACAACTTCCTCCATGCAGTTTTAGTGCAGGTTTATGGAACATAGATGTTGCTTCCACCAAGTCATGTGCATGCAGCAATGGGCACAAAGTGGTGTAGTAGGGTGCCACCAGACTAGAATACAGCCATGGGCTCTGCAGGGTGCAAAGTGCAATTAGGGACACAATCATCATGTTTTACCCACAATGCAGCATTTTCCCAATGGTTTCAGGGTAATTGATATCATTAAGGGGAGATGAGCCTGGCACAAGTAAATAGAAGTGAAAGTAGCACATGGTGATGCAAGTACCTTTAATGAATGGGATTTTTTTGCCCAGCATCTGCTATCAGATTTGCAGCCACACAACTGTAATGTGGTAAGTAAATGATAATGAACCCTATACAGATGCAGTCACTTGGATTTGTGTGTTAAATGCGTCGTGACTTAACTCATCTAACCCATTTATACCACTTAGCACAGAATATATCCCATCCAATTAAAGAGTTCACCATTGAAAACAATGGTGCTTTGGTATGCTAATGAAAAGGTTAAATGCATTACATGAGTTAAGATAACTTTAGATAACACAAGTTCTTCAATTAGCCCTGAGTCACGACGCATTTAGCTTACAAATCCAAGTGACTGCATCTGTAGATTTGTATTTTTATTTTCAAATCTTTAAATAAGCACATTTGTTATGGATCGAACTAGGGTATTTCGAAGCATTTCCTGTAATTTGATTTATTTTTTTAATTTATCAGTTTTTTCCTGGAAGATGTTTAATTAATCCATGAGATGGTTCATGAGATTCTGAAAGCACTGAACTCAGCACCATACTATTAAGGGGTAGTGCTCAGTGCTGCTCAGCATTATCATCGAGCATTATTACCTGTCTAAACACTTGCACCTTGATGTGTATTGCACTCTTTTATGAGTGTTTAACATTACTGCTGCTCATAAAAAATGAACAACATGTATGGGCAGCTTTATCAAGGGTTCAAATTTAAATAGACCTGTAAAAACTCCCATGAAAACTCCCATGAACTCTAAATTTGAGTTAAAAAGTCTGATCAAATGTTTTCAAAAATGTTTAATATTTTAAAATTCCAGTGAATTGGATAGTCCTGCAAACTCGAATCAAATTTGATTCAATTTGAGTTTTTCTCGTGTGCCTGTGTCTGTTGCACCAAGCTCTATCCCCTGTCTGAATAATTGCACCCCGATGTGTAGTGCACTCTTTGTGTTAAACATACATTAAACAACATATAGGGGCAGATTTATCAACGGTCAAATTTATAGTTCAAGGGAGTATGTAAAAAAATGCAATTGGATAGTCCTGCAAAGTTGATCTGATTTGAATTTGATTGGAGTTTTAAAACTTGATTCAAGTTTTTTCCCTGAAAAAAAACTTGAAAGTCAGGAAGCCACCAAATAACTGAATTTTGACTACTCGCTAGTCAAATTTCAATAAAATAAACTTCAAAATTTGAATTTGAAATTTTAATTTTCGATTCTTTAAATTATTGATAAATGTACTCCTGTTTGATCTCCCCTCACTCAACAGGCACACATGGTAATAGAGTCTGGACTTGGATAGGAAATCTAGGCTTTGGATGAGCTGATAAACCTCGCTGAAGGATGCTTGAGAGACAAAAACTAATTTGGTTCTAAAATATGCATTCCTATTGCTAATGTTTAAACAATTAATTATAAATCCAAGCATATTCTTAACAAAATCACTGTTAAAAGAAATCTGAATATGTACAAATCTTTTCTTGTTTATTTGGTCAAACAAAACAAGTGTAATCCAAATAAACAACTCACATGCTGCACCCGGCAAGTGACATTTGAATTGATTAAAATTGCATCTTAATTGATTTTACCCAACTTTGTATGTTTTCCTTGTTGAAATTCAATATATAGGTCAATGTAGCTTGTACAAATACTCTGCTTTTGTTGTTCCATATCAGCAAATGTTAACTTGTCTTTACCCTAATCTTGTGGGCTTATCCTGCTCTTTTAATGCATTCAATTCCAATATTTAAATTCCAAATCATATTAAAAAAAGAAGAATAGGAGACCAGGGCTTTACTGGATGACTTCTCAGGTTTCATATTTCCTTAAAGTGATACTGACACAAAAAAAATTAATTTTAACACATGAATGCACATTAAGGGGCAGATTTACTAAATTCACATGTATTAAAGTGAATGATTCGAAATTCGATCGAATTTTCAAAAAGATTTTAATTCAAATTTCGAATATGCAAATTAGGTAAATTTGACCAGTGAATTCTGTAAATTCGATCGAATCGAATGATTCGAATAATTCAAATAAAAATCTATTCGAATATTCAACTATCGCATTACTTCACCTTTGAATATTTATTCGACTGCCTAGTTCGCCAGTTTCAATCCACTGAAGTGCCTTTGGCGGATTTTGATCGATTTTCACTGAATTCCCGCCTTTGGGCAGTAGAAACTGGGTGAAATGATGCGGCCTTACCTTGTCAGTTCCGCATAGGGCTTTCTGAATCCATTAAGGATAGCCTTGTCAACTACCCCCTATCTTCTCATCTGGATGACCTCATGTCTGTCACCATTCAGATAGATAGGAGACCGAGAGAGAGGGCTGAAAGGGGGTATTCTTCTTACTCTGGGGTTTCTAATGTTAACCCCTCTGTGTCTCCACCTCAGGAGGAGCCTATGCAATTAGGCCTATCCCATCTCACTCCTGAGGAGAAGGCACGCAGGCGTTCCCTTGGTCTTTGCATTTACTGTGGGGAAAAGGGTCATTTCCTTAACCAATGTACAAAGAGGCCAGGAAACGTCCAAGCCTAAATGGGGAAGGGGAGCTCCATTTGGGTGCAGGCGTTTCCTTTCCCCAATCTGCCTCTAGAGTTCTGTTACCAGTTAAACTAACCTGGCCTACGGGTTCTGTCGAGCTATCCGCTTTTGTGGATTCAGTGGTGGAAATTTTTTGGATGCTGCTTTTGCAGTTAAATACTGCATTCTTCTAATTTCTCTAATTACTCCCATGAGAATTATGGCAGTAGACAAAAGACCCTTAGGGTCAGGTTTGGTTTCCAGGAAAACTGTAACCCATTCTTTATATGTTAATAATCAGCACTATGAGGAGATAGCTTTATATATTATTGAAGGTGCATTTTGGGGTCACCGTGGTTACAAAGGCATAACCCTCTTATTGATTGGGTCTCCAGGGGAATTGCTCAATGGGGATCTAAATGTGATGGGGTGTGCTTTCCCTCTGAAGTAGCAACTTCGGTCCTAGAGGGGTTACCTGCTGCTTATGCTAAATATGCAGATATGTTTTGCAAAAAAAATGCAGAAATCTTAACCCCACATAGGCAGTATGACCAATCAATCTTGTTCCTGGATCCACCCCTCCTCATGATAGAACATACCCTCTTTCCTTTGCCAGAGGCCCAGGCAATTAAGGAGAATCTAGAAAGGGGTTTTATTAGACCTTCCAATTCCCCTGCAGGTGCGGGTTTCTTTTTTGTTGGGAAGAAAGATGGTGGTCTTCGTCCCTGTATTGATTATAAGGATTACATCACCATAAAGGACCGTTACCCTCTTCCTTTAATTTCAGAACTCTTTGAACACTAAGGCAGACGCACTCTCTTGGAGCCTAATTCTTCTGACTCTTCTGTGTGTAGTTCTATCATTCCCAAAGAGTTGATCATTGCAACCTTAGAATCAGACCTTCCTTATTTCTTCCTTTGCAATCTTCAGCTCCTATTGAAACTTCCGGAAGATGGTTTGTACCTACCAAATTAAGGGAACAGGTTTTAAAGAAGGCTCATGATTCTAAGATGGCTGGGCATCCTGGTATTTCTAAAATGATCTCTCTGTCATCCCGCTATGTCTGGTGGCCTTTTTTAAACAGGATGCTAAGGCCTTTGTTAGTTCTTGTCCTGTCGGTCTAAATCATCTTGTGCCTCTTCCCAGGGTCTGTTAATCACTTTACCCATTCCAGAGAAACCTTGGTCCCATCTTTCGATGGACTTTATTGTGAATTTGCCTCCTTCCTAGGGGAAGACTGTAATTTGGGTGGTGGTAGACAGGTTCAGTAAAATGGCCCATTTTATTCCTCTCCCATATCTTCCTTCTGCTAAGACTCCTGTTCATCTGTTCATTACCCTCATTTTTAAGTTTCATGGTTTCCCTGAAAATATAGTTTCTGACAGGAGAGTTCAATTTGTCTCTAAATTCTGGCGTGCTTTCTGTTCTTTGGTTGGAATTTAATTATCTTTTTCCACTGCTTACCATCCTCAAACCAATGGCCAAACTGAGAGAGCGAACCAGTGTCTGGAACAATACCTCCAGTGTTATGTTGCTGATAATCAATCTGAATTGGTTTATTACCCTGGGCGGAATTTGCTTATAATAATGCAACCCACTCTTCCTCTGGTGAGTCGCCTTTCTATGTGGTCTTTGGGTGTCATCCTAGGGTTTTCTTTTTCCGGTTCTAATTCCCCCGTACCATCCGCTAACTCTTCTGTCAATCATTTCTCTAAAATTTGGTTTCAAGTACACAAGTCCCTTTCTGCAGCAACCTCTGCCCAAAAGGAAGCTGCTGATAAATCTCGTAGAAAGGTGCCTCAGTATAAGGTTGGTCTGGTTATCTACTAAGAATACCTCTCTTAAACTGGGGCCTAAATTAATTGGTCCCTACTCCATTTCTGAAATCATTAATCATTCCTCTGTCCGTCTTCAGTTATCTGTTAATTTTAAGATCTCTAACTTCTTTCACGTTTCCCTCCTGAAACCTGCCACCCAGGTTTGTCACCTCTCTGTTCCACCTCCAGTGTTGGCTGAAGGTCAGCCTGAGTTTAAGATCTGAGAGTTCCTCGATTCTCGCATCCTGCGAGGTAAACTACAACACCTTGTCAAGTGGAAGGGCTATGGCTCCAAGGGGAACTCTTGGATCTCAGTTGATGACATCAAGGCTGACCGTTTTCAGGCGGCGATTTCATTCTAAATTTTTCTGAGAAACCTGGGAGGTCTGGTGGCCCCCCCTAGTGGGGGGTAATGTAAGGAAATTACCTGGTGGTCTAGTGGGGAGACGGCAGGGATACCTGCTGCCTCCTCTGCGGGGACAGCTTCCACTTCCTGCCTGTAACTGTAGGGTGCGCACGCCAGCTTTCGGTGTTATTTATGTGCACAATCATGCTGCCGTGATTGCGTCAGCGTGGTTGGCATGAATTAAAGGCATATTTAAAGGGGGTTTTGTGTCTCCTTCTTTGCCTGTTATAGGTTTAATCCAGGTGCCCGGTACCTGTGCTGTTAAACTTCTGTTCCTGAATACCTGTTTTGACCCTGCCTGGCTTTGACTACTCTGATTTGACCTTTGACGTTTGCCGATTCTTGCTGTCTGCCTCGACCCGGCCTGCCTGACCACGAACTTGCCTAATCCTATCTGTACCGTGACCTTTGGCCTTAAAAGACTTTCTAGTCAGTCGTGCCCCGTTGCTAGCCAGAACTCCTGCCCTGTACCTCTCGTTTAAGTCGAGGTGGCATCTGAATAGCTGAGGGCTCCTCCCAAAGCCAAAGGCAGCCACACTACTGGTGAAGTACGAGCCTAGACCAGGGTGCTCGGCATTTTTTCTGGTATTGGGTGGCGACCGTGACAAATATACTGTAATACTACAGGGATGATTAATAATTTCTGGTGGTAATTGTGCTGCTTTATAAGATGATGTGTACCAATAATCTGAATTATTTACTAGTTAGCCTTATAGTGTTACATTTATATTCTATATTTTCAGAATATTGTGCACCGGTGCCTACGCTCAGACTCAAGCACATAGCATTTGCACTGAATCAGCAGAAAAGAAGATGGGGGCATATTTAGATGTTTACTGCTAAATAGTTGTGTTTGCCTTCAGCTGGTATAGAAGTCCAAAATATAATGTACAATATTTCTGCTCTTTATCTTTAGTTAAGCTTGTGTTTTCTTTTAATTTAAAGTCAGTGTATTAGATTATAGCCATTATAACTTGGCAAACATTAGATGTACAGAGCTTGCTCTATCTCAGCCATATGGCACTGAAGACTGGTTTTCAAACTGTGGGGCTGAGACCCCCTGGGGATACTTGGAGCAGAGACATGGTGGCTCAGCCTCAAGGCTAATTTGAGTGAAAATTGTGAAGCATGGTCATTTGTTCTTCTAGATACACCTGAGAGGCCTGTTTTAATGTTAGTTACGGTGAAAAATGAGCTGAACACATGTATTTAATGTTCTATATAATGTTTAAAATATGACTAATGACGAATACTCTGATATTTTCCTACATATGTGCTAATTTCAGGAGTTAGGGGGGACCCTTGTCAAAGGTTAGACCTTCAAGGGATATTTATTGCACAGACAAAATCTTTTATGCAAATGAGCAGGGATTGCAACGATCCCACGATTTTGCTTGAATCCTGTGCATAAACAAGTATTGTTATGTATGGAAATTTTTAGCTTCCCCCTGATTCTACTTTTGGTATGTAGTTACTATGAGTCAGAAGATAGAGTGACCTAAAACAGAGCAGTGAAAGATTTCAAAAATTAACCTCCAATGTTCTTATTTTTCTTTATTTCTTCTAACATGCTTTGGACTACATTATATGAAAAGTGTTGCTTTTACAAGTTTCAATATACAGTTTGGCTAAAGTACATGAAGTACGTTGGGCTAAATAGGGATTATTTTACGATAAAAAGTGTTTGCCCTGCTGTCAAAAGCCAAGCTCATAAATTTAAGGATACAGTGAGTACAACTACAGCATGTCTAGTAAGCTGACAATAAAATATTTTTTACTGAAGGAAATAAAATGTCATACAGCCTTGAAACAGTATCATAATGCACACTAATACACATCATATGGCATTTTAATGATAGATTAAGGGAAGTGTTTTTCCAGAGAGTAAATGAAGATGAATTGGAGCAGAAGGAGGAGGGATTTTGACTGTTAGGTGGATGTGCTGCTTTTGGAATATGGAATCACACATATATATTCTCACTATGTGACAAATCAGAGAAATATTTTTTTTCTCACAAAAAACGTGGGATGTGTTCAGGGAAGATGATCTATTTAAGCTTAGGCTGTTGTATGGATATATAGTTATTATGTACTTGTCAAATATTTTGTCCATTTTAGAAAAAAGAAAATAAACACACCCAAAGCAATTAGATGTGAATGACCAATACTGATAAGGTTTTTTATATTGTCATTGTAATAATTGATTTTCTGTTAGTCCATATATTTGAACTATTGTGTTTCCCAGTTTCATTGACTTTCCATGGTAATATTATTTTCTTCCTGTCTGTTCATGGTTTGTTGCTGTCCATTGTCAGACGGATATACATGAAGAGGGTTATTTATAAAAATCCTATTTTTCCTTATTAATAAAAAGTCAGACCAAACTAGAATCCATAATGTGATGCTTATGATTGGTATCCCAAGCTCAGAACAAACCCCAAGGTCCCAGTCACATGCTCAGTCTTCTGCCTTTAACAGCCACCTTTCACTTTGGGAGAAGCACTCCGCTACTCAAGTGCTGACAGGTCTTAACGTGAGAGAACCAGTGAGATAGTTCTAGGCAGTCAAGGGAACACCTTGTGGTGCAGAATTGGTTAACAGGGAGCATAGTCAGAATTACAGGCCACATCAACACCAAATGGACAGCATAGTACAATATCAGGTGACAATAACTTAGTCGGGGTCAAAGACCGGGTCAGAATACCCCCAGAATCGTGGTCAGGTAAGGACAGATGTCAGGACAGGCAGCTTACAGGACTTGGGCAAAACAGTCAGAGTCAGAGAACACAGAACAATCTGAAATCGCACCCAGAAACTACTAATAGACCTTTACATTGGTCAGTGAACATTTGCCCAAGTCCCCTTTAAATATTAGGTACTTTCTTTAAAAAAACCTTATTTATTACAAATAAAATCACAATTTAACCATATACAGATATAGAGTTTATATAATTCACTTAACATATCAGTGTCTTATTTTGAATTGGGTTTGTCCCCTCCATAGCAAAATATTCTGTTCTGGACTTGATGTATTTGACTACTTGTACATTTATTTTATTCCTTATCGCAGAATATTTTACATAATTTCTGATGGTACAAAAACATTCTTCCTTTTCTGCTCTGTAACAATGGCTCACAATTCAGCCCTTAACTCCAGCAATTCAAAAGCCCATACTGCTATGTCCTGGAGAGTGCCTTTCAGAAAAGGCATGAATAACAGCTACATTTATTACATTGTCATTAATAAAAAGAACATTTAGCAGCGGTTTTACCCCACCCATCTTGTCAAATAAAAGACCCATGGTCCAAAATGAAAAGCAAGTAAGCATTTTATTCAGTCACCAATCTGTTACTGAGATAAACTTGTTAAGATGGATTTTTACAAATGAGTGCCCTTCCACTGATCAAGAGAATGAGTGTTTATATTGATAAGAATAGATGATTAATGAGGACATATATTTTATTTGTGTTATGTTCCATTTAGGCCAGATGATTTTAAAAGCCTAATTACTATAGTTTGTGCTTTGGATTCAGAGATACACATCCTTCTAATGAGCTGGGAGGATTCAGATGATGTCCCTCTGTTTTGGATGCTCACTGTCAAGTGGTCTTCATTGTTCTCATTCAGTAAAGACAATGGTTGTATCAAAAACCTCATACATAATAATATACCACTAACCTACCTTTGTTACAAATATTTGCATAACCTTAATTATTGATGTTTTAGGTCAGATTTAAAGGCTTTCTCAATCCCATGTTCTGTTATATTGACATATTTGCAGCCAGAATCATACTAAATAGATGCTCTCCTATTGAGAAAGAAATGTAAAAAAAAAAAGTGGCGGCTGCATCCATAGTGGCCATTTTTATTAGAGGGAGAAAACAGAGGTCACCACAGTCATTCATGCATTAATTTGTATAGGCTGTTAAGGGCATGCATATCTAGGATGGCAGAGTGAGAGTTCACTCAGAGAGATAGCACTTACATTTCACTATGTTGAGCACTACTTTCATTTTTCATAAATCATAAATTGCTTTTTATCTTAATTTAGAAACCTCTGTTCAAGTGATTTTGTTTGGTAATAAATGTTTATTATTCCTTGTGTTGTCAGTGAGATCCTTAAAAATGAAAAGTAAAGTAATATCCTGTATATCAAGGGGTAAAATCATGAGTTCAATCTGCTATGCCCGCAAAATCCTATATAAATGTTTTGAGAGCTCCAAATTTTTCCTCTGGTTGAACAGTGGTGAACTCTATTTTTTTTATAAAGTTTGATAATCTTGTCCTTTGCCTCCATTGAGAAAGCTCTGCTCTAGTGGTTTTTGTTAGGTAACATATTTAATGTTCTGTGTATTGTCATTATTGAGATGATTCCAACTTTTACCTGGATACATGCTTTTTTATATTTAAAATGCAATGCATTCAGTATAGAAGAAGTAATCTTCATATTTTACCTATGCTGAGAGTATCATAATGTTGTGTTACAAAATACATAACTACATGGTTCAGATTAGGTTCAACTAAATTGACAAACTGAAATCCAGCAAAAAAGATAATCCTTATATTTTACTTGAATCCTGAGAAAAATCATGGATTCCTTGCATCAACAATGTCAAGGTAACAACTTTCAATCCAACTTCTATTTTACACTAGAATGGGTGTTTGCACATAGACCAGCGAACAAAAGAATATTAAAATGTTATTTTGCCTTTCAAGCTGCCCATGCAACAGTGCCACTTAAATAAAACCATGAAGTTCATTGTTAATCAATTGTTAATAAGTGCTTAGTACAGTGGAAGAAAGTGGAGAAGAAAACCTGTCTCCTTTCATCACTGGCATTTACATGCAGCCATGTGAGTCAAATTGACACAGGGCTGTACTTCTCTCTCCTGCTGTCATACTTTAAGTCTGATCGCTGCTGAAGAATTTACTCTGCTCAACAAGTCTACATCCAGAATGTAAAGCATGCAAGTAACTCCAGAGTTCTCCGCATGAGCTGATCAAATGCAGTCACATACAATACCTTTGAGAAATTACTGGAAAGCTTACAGAGCACACAGACAGATTTTGGAAACTGCTGAAAAACTAACAATCGCACAATCATAAATAGTACATAGACTCACAGCACTCTACTGATGATTAAGGGAGCCAGACGGGGTACAGTTGATTAAATATCCACTGAGAATGAAAGACTATTTTTTTTTAGCCACTCACTTTCCAAATTGGATCTTGTAAAACAAAATTACATGCTTCATTCCAAAGCTATTTTCCATTTTGCTAGATAATCTGGGTTGCCTTTGTTTAATTTCCAGCAGTTTATGTGTGGCGTGAGAGGTACAACGAATTAAAGTATTAGAAAATTAAATAAAAACAAAACTAATCATTGAACTGTTTGTTATTTTCTAATGAATGCTTCTATTTTTAATAGGGACCAGGCATCTTCTGTTTGTAGCATTGAAATCTTAAATAGAGAATTACAGCGTTGGGTTAGTGGAACATTCGTTATCAATGAGTGAAAATAAAGCTCATCACAATCCACATTTATGCTTATTAGTTTAGAGTGGAGATTATCTATGCCTGATTTTGAAGGGGTAACCTTAAACCTTAAACTAAACTTACTTTTATTCCAATGGATATATTTTATCTTTCAAATTAAAGTGTAGAGGATTTTTTCTCAGACTAACAACAAATTCCGTTCAGATGCAATAGGGTTCTTTCGCAATTACTTAAAGTGGACGCGTCACCCAGACACAAAAATCTTTATAATAAAAGTCCTTTTCAAATTAAACATGAAATCCAATTTCAAATTTTTATTAAAGCATTCATAGCTGTTTTAAGCTCGTTTAAAAATCTCAGCTGTCAATCAAATATTGTCTGCCACTCCTCTGTGCCTTAGGCATAGAGGCGGGGCAGATAATTACTTTCACTTTCCATTCAGCACTTCCTAGATGTCACTGCTCCCCAAACATTCCCCCAGTTCTCTTAACCATTTAATTGTGTAGCCAGGACATGAGGATAGACATCGGGTCCCCCATTCTGGCGCACAAACACAATTCTGAGATGGTGCAAGGCTTGCCTTAATAACAGTGTACACAAAATGACTCCTGCCTGCTTGCTATAATTATGAATTCCCAAATATGATTTTGAATATTTTTTTGGGGTGACGGGTTCACTTTAAGAAAGAACAAGTAAAATGTGGAAAAAAAACATTAGTGTATTGCAAAAAGCACACACAGTTGTGGTTTCCATATATATATACACTTGGATTGTCGTTTCCCCAAAATGTATTAAATTACATATTATTGCATCCGGTATACATTGATGTTTCAGTTGTGTAAACCACAGGGATTCCAAGTTATAAATGAATCCCAAAATGGGAGACAACTAAAAAGTATTAAACACACTAGCACATGTTTATTATTATTATTATTATGATATTAATTATATGTTATTGTTAGGGATGCACCGAATCCACTATTTTGGATTCGGCCGAACCCCCGAATCCATTGCAAAAAAATTTGGACACATACTGAACAGAATCTGAACGTGCGCAGAAAAAAACATTTTGTACTTCCTTGTTTTGTGACGAAAAGTCACATGATTTTAAGGATTCGGTTCGGCCAGGCACAAGGATTCGCCGAATCCTGCTGAAAACGGCCGATCCTGGCCGAATACCGAACCAAATTCAGTGCATCCCTAGTCATTGTACTATAAAAATTTGTTTTTTTTAATGGGATTACCAGGTTTGGAGATGGAGTCTTTATAGGGATTTTTCATCCTTCTCACATAATGACATTTATACTATATATCCATATTTGTAAATCTACACAATTTGGAATTTCTATAGTGCGAAAAACGTAATTGTTGCTGCCACCCAAAACAATATTCATACCACTTACACTTTTTAATGCCAAAGTCAAAATGAAGTAAATTCAATGCGGAAGTATCAGTGGACATTTTACTGTAGAAGTAAAATATTGAAGTCACTTTATTTAATACCAGATTCTCGCATGTTACTAACCATCAGTGTCTGCTTCTGTCAAAGCAATTTATTTTTCACCCTGCCTGACTTAATAGTGAAGTCATTTGGTGCTATTTGGGAGAAAGTGGAAGGCAATGAACTATATAAACTAGGTGAAGTCTGTCTCATTTCTGGATCAGTAGATAGCTCATATATATGCACAGAGAAGAAGCAATCAATTCGGAGAGTTCGAATATGATCTGATGGGACTGCAGAATGTTCTGCATAGACAATATGTGGATGTGCCCACAGAAGTACCAGTAGTTAGACAGTAAAGCTTACATCTTTCCAACTGCCTTACAATAACTGTTCATCTTGGCCATCTTAAAGATTATGATGAAAAGATACATGTTCACCATAATATTGCAGACTCTCTAGCAAATGATAGAAAAACATATATTACAAATCTCAGCCTCCGGGATGTTACAGTAGAGACAAGTGACTGCTAGAGACCTCAGAAGGGTCCATCTGGGGTCCATAATATGCACTTTCAATATATGTGTGCAAAACATATCGTCTTCCTAAATGTTTCATGTTGGGTGGGAGATTTAAAAAAAAAAAAATTGCCATGAAACCCTCAACTTCCAGCTCTCAAACCCTCAGGTTAATGCATTTAAAAACATGTAGATAGTAGGATCAGTGCAAAAACTTAAACAGAAAGCATAGTGATGCAACTTAGTGAAATAATTTCATATATTTTTGCAGACTGACTTTTTTTTATTCCATTATTCAGACATTTTCCAGTCAAAGGCCACCCCTAAAAAAATGATATATACACATGTAAATATCTTCTTAGCTTAGTAACTTGATTATAAAAGGTGGCCACACAGAAAGTTATAGTCTGTCTGGATTCTAGCATAATTCAATAGAAGCCTAAATTAGCTAGCACACATAATGGATAACTGAGAGGGATCACGTCAGATTGGCGAGAATGAATATTCTCTGGAGAGCTGAAATATGTCAGTTTATTGACAGCAATTCAGTAATATTGAGATACCTTGTGTATGAGGATGTGAATATTTGATCCTCTGTAATTATTGGATGGTTATTATTGTTATAGCAGGGATGTGTTTACACATTTATCTGCAAATAACATAGTTAAAGAGTGGTATGCAACATACTTTGATATTTGTAGGTTAGAAAACATATTGAAGTAGACTTTCTACTCACAGTTAACATTGTACAAGCTGCTATTGGATTCTTGGTCCAATTTTTGGTCATTCTTGGTGTTTACTGTTATTGTCTTATTTGTTAATGTTCTTGACATCACAGAGAAGAAAAAAGTGCCCCAATGAATTTATTATAATAATGACACTGACATGTTATATTCATTTTTAGCAGGAGCCAATTAACATGTATATATGTATTTGGAGTACAAAACAAACCCCAAGTATCTTGAGGAAGAGCATTCTCTTTCTACAGCCATCATTGTATCCTGCACTAAATGATAGGCTCTGTAGTGTGTGCCATCAACGTTGAAACATTTCATTCATGCAATCTGCAAAAAAGCAAGTTCACATCTTGCATGCATTAATCATATTGGCAGAAGCACTGGCTGCAATATCTATAGACAAATTAGATGAACAGACAAACAATAGATAGATGCACTTCACACAGTTCCATTGTACAATATAAGTATTTGTGGAAAGTAATTTGTTTCAGCAGTTCATCTTCAAGGCATAATCCTTTGCTATAAACTCTAAGGGGCAGTTTAAAAAAAAAAAAAGTGGACTTTTTTCTCTAATTCTATTTTATAAAAAAAAAAACACAAAATATTTCCGTATACAAAATATTGCATTGTGCCATTAATTTTCTCTACAAACTCACCAGTTTTTACTTGCTGAATTTAATACATTTTGACCATTCAAGGTTTCACTTCTTGCACAATTTCCATGTCTGGTTTTTTCTGTGTTTTTCTCAGCCCCTACATTTTGAGCCATGATTTGCTGGGCAAGCCTTATAAATAAATCTTATTAATCAATTGGAACAACTACTTAGTATAACTTATTCTTTATAACTGAAGCCCAACAAAGTTCTTGCCTAATGCACCCGGAAATACATTTAATTTCTAAATACTAATGAGCATTACAGTATATACACAAGGCTGATCTCTCATCTGCAAGGTATTATAGTTACATAGATAAATTTTGTTGAAAAAAGACAAAGTCCATCAAGTTCAACCTCTACACAGTGTGTGTAGTAATCCTCTTTATGGGTAAAAAGGTCCCCTGATATTTGTCTGAAATATCCTCTAATGTATTTGTAAAGTGTAATCCTATCCCCTTGCAAGCACCTTTTTTGCAGAGAAAACAACCCCAACCTGGACAGTCTACCCTCATAATTT
>CM044434.1:15050076-15089010 GCA_024363595.1 Xenopus borealis | reverse complement strand
GACATAGTATCATAAACAAAATACATAAAATATTATTAAAGCTTGATTAACTCACAATAACGTTTCTTTCCTTTGGTTTTTTTTAACTGTTTAATAACCTTGTTCAGTAAGTCATTGCAGAATCTGTGCAGTTCCTGTTAGCAGGATATACAGTATCTGTCGTTCCTGTGGGCAGGACTGCTGCTTGGTAGCTGTAGAATTATTATACATTTTATTCAATTAAATAATGTTATTCAATTATTATACATTTTATTCATTTAAATAATTTTATCCAATTAAAATGAAAGATATAAAGGTTATATTTTTATTATCACAATATTTTTTTGTTATTTTTTGGCATTCATCATTCTCAAAATAACCTCAAACTGTTTTCTAGTATTGCATTATAAGGCAAGATATTCTGCTTTGAATGTAGGGCTCCTGAGATTATTAATATGCAAAAGGTTACCCAATTATTATTTGCCCTGCTGTTTCCTGGCAGATTGTTAATGCTGGGATGTGAAACAACACTCCAAATGTGAAAGGTCAGCATCTTTGTGACTAGCTGTTGTGCAGTGACACACCTGTCATCTTTTTGCATTTACGCTGGCCTCCAACTATTATAGAAAATGCTTGGCAAACATACAGAAATATTCAATTTTAGGGAATTATAAAATATGTACCAGATGGAAAGACAGTTAAATATATTTTCTTCTATACAGTAAGCGTACAGTTTTACCCTAAGTATAAAACCTTGTTACTATGCTGTTTACTTAAAGATGGAATTCCTTAATTCCACTCAACTTTCAGGGAGTGGAGCTTGCTGTGTTAAGCATAGGCTCCATCATAAACAATAGGCAACTTCTGTGTAGCATGAGGGGGATTTGAATTTGAATTTGTGTGTTAAATGCGTTGTGACTCAGGGTTAATTGAAGAAACTGTGTTATCTAAAGTCATCTTAACTCATTTATTGCATTTAACCTTTTCATTATCATATCAAAGCACCATTGTTTTCAAACGTATTTGTAAAGTGTAATCATGTCCCCTCGCAAGCGCCTTTTTTCCAGAGAAAACAACCCCACCCTGGAAAGTCTACCCTCATAATTTAAGTCTTCCATCCCTAAAAAAAAATACAATCCCCAAACCTCATGAAAATCTCCTTTTTCATAGAAATATGTAAAAACTGAGCTTTTGTCAGGTTTTTGTTTTACCCATAGCAACCAGTTTTTTTTTTTATTTGGTTGGTTGCCTTTGTTTACTGCCCATGGGCAAATTTACTCAATTTTGATAAATAACCCACAGGAACACTATACACCTAGGCACCCCACTAGCTGCTGAGTCTATTGTTAATTCACATAGTCCAAGTATCACAGTGTTTTTTTTGCTTTCTGGATAATTTTCAGCCCTCCTCTTGGAAAGGGGAACGGGAAATAATTTACATACACAGGGCAAGTTTGCACCAGTGCAGTAACTGACTTACTGCAATAACCTGTACAATCTATATGTTTCTACGGGTGGTATATTTCCCAGTTGTTTGTTAATGGGAACCCCATATCTTTGTGTGAAATATACCCTACCCCCTATCCCAATGTATATACAACATTAGTGAGAACTGTAGTTGTCTCTAATTTTCTATATGGCACTGATGGCACATTCCATCAACAGACAAAGGCTGGAACTACTGAAATTAGTGTGATTCCTGCCAAAGTAGCCAGTTACCTCTGTCAGTCTTCTGCCTGTGATTGATAGTTTTCTTTATAGTAAGCTGGTGAGTGGCATGACTAATGCTGATACATATAGAAAATCATTGGAGATGTTTGCTTTGAAAATAAACAAGTAGAATATGTATGGTAAACATGAACATCTGTGTTTTTCTTTAGGAATTGGCTGGCATCATCTCTCTTTATTCTGGGTCAGTTCTAATTAGCTAGTGCTTTAACTTCTGTCAGCTGTCTTTTATTGTGGTCACGGTTTTCATAAAACTAATGAGATTTATTAGTAGAATCAATATCAGAGCATTCAAAACTGCTGACCTGTCAACTGCCACACTCCCTGGAATTCTCTTAGATCATTGTGAGATTGAAATGATATCAAGGGAAAACTTGTATCTTCTCAATTTTATTGAGAAAGGAAGCCTGAGGGTAGCTCAAATGAGACCTCACAAAATATACTCACAGCATAAAGAAGGGGTTTAAAATTCTGTTTGGACAGTTGTTTAAATTCCAGATATGAATTGGGTTATGATGTGATGCATTTTATTTATAAAATATGTTAATCCTTGTGGGGCCCATTTACTAAGGGTTGAAGTGAAAAACTGAATTAAAAAAATTTGAATGTCAAAGTAATTTTTGGCTACTTCAACTATCGAATAGCCTAAAATTAGTTTTTAATTGAAAAAATTAGAAAATTAGAATCTTCGAATTTCAAAGTAATGTCTCTTTAAAAAAAGAATCAAATTCGACACTTCACCACCTTAAAGCTGCCAAATTGCTATTTTAGCCTATGGGGGACCTCCTGGAACCTTTTAGGAATGTTTTTGAAATTTGAATATTTTTTATTTTATTCGAAATTCAACCCTTAGTAAATTTGCCTCTATTTGTTTCCTGTTGTTTGTAATGCAAGCAAAGCAAGAAAAAATATATATTTCATTAATTGGGAGGAGGTGAAATTAAATTTGTTTTTGTCTCACCACAAAAAGAAAATATTTATAAATGTTATTTGTTGCAAAATAAGGGGAACACAAAGCATTCTGCCATTTTGACAACTGAGTATTTTATATTTTAGCAATGTTAAGTAAATAATAAAAATGGAAAATAATCTAAATATAGAGATCTTTCAATTGGTTGGTTCTTCATGCAGATGCAAGTTCAAAGTTAAATTTATTCTGTGATAGAATGTTACAGATTACTTTGACCTTTATATATTCAAGCACTACCATCCGAGGTAAATGAATTTATTAGAAACCGGTCCTCATTCTGTGAAAATAGGCTGAGATGTGAAACGAACAATAAATAAATAAAACGGGAATGTTTAAAGGGAAACTGTCATGGAAAAACTTTTTTTTCCAAAATGCATCAGTTAATAGTGCTGCTCCAGTAGACGCCTGCACTGAAATCCATTTCTCAAAAGAGCAAACGTTTCGGTCTTTTTCTAAGACCTTTATCAAGGTATAAAGAAAAAGACAGAAACGTTGGCCGGTTCCTGTTTTAAATCTATTTAATAAACATGAAGTTTTAAACTAAAGAATCCTGGTGTGCACCTTTACCAGTGGAATATATATATATATATATATATATATTATTATTATTATTATTATTATTACAGAGACAAAGGAAACCATTTGTAAAAATTTTGATTTTTTTTTATTTACTTACAGGATAACAGTACAAACAAAGTTCATTCAGCGCTTAAATTGTGAACTCTTCAACTGGTGTAAAGGAGGTTGAATGCAGCCACCCTTCACTAGTCCACTCTACTGGACTTTCCAAAACAAACCTCTGTAGGGAAGCGCAAAAATGGATACTATGGTGCAGTACCCTTAAATTAGTATATTAAAGTGCCAAGTGCATCACACTGTGCTGTGTTAATTACATAAAACTTGTTTAAAAAGTGGCATGTGCTGTAGACCCTTCAGGTAAGTTAGACCAAGGATGGTAAATCATCCCACCTCTGGTGAATTTGCCTACTCACCAGATTCTTAGTATGTGCACATCAAGCAAAACTGGTGCTGACTCCAAGATGTCCTTTAGTATTCCCACAATGTTCATAAAAAGAAGAAATATATGACTATGTACCTGTTTAAAATTAATGCGCCCCAGCAACTGGGTACACTCACAAAATAACATGAAATAGAGAAAATTGTACACTTAAAACTGCTCCTGATCCTTAACGCGTTTCACGTGGAGCGCCGGCAGTTTTAATTGTACAACATTCTCTATTTCATGTTATTTTGTGAGAATACCCAGTTGCTGGGACACATTAATTTTAAATAAATACGTCTGCACTATCATATATTTCTTCTTTTTATGAACATTGTGGGAATACTAAAGGACATCTTGGAGTCAGTACCAGTTTTGCTTGATGTGCACATACTTTGAGAATCTGGTGAGTAGGCAATTTCAGTGAGTAGGTGGGATGATTTAACATCATTGGTCTAATTTACCTGAAGGATCTACAGCACATGGCACTTTTTAAACATGTTTTATGTAATTAACACAGCACAGTGTGATGCACTTGGCACTTTAATATACAAATTTAAGGGAGCTGCACCATAGTATGCATTTTTGCGCTTCCCTACAGAAATGTGTTTTTACTGGATAACATATTTCATATCTTTACCTGTTTAAAACTAATTAATTAATGTATTAAAATATAATAACATTCATATTAATAGAATTATATAAAGTACAAAAATATTGTCTGTTGAAACATTGTTAAAATTGAAACTTGAAACAGTTCACCTCAGCAGGTCCTTTTCCGATATTATTAATCCACTGCCAATTTCTGCATCTCTAGTGATAAGCTAAATACGTATATTGTATTTCAGCATGACATTTGAACAAATTGCTCTGGTGGCCATTTGTGCACTACTTCTTATCCAGGCATAGAAAGCAGATAATATACAATCAGCTCAGTCTGGGATGGAGAAAACAGGGGTGTGGATTGATCCATTACTGCAGGAACACAAACAGGAAATGTAATCCTTTCTCTTCGGTCCCCAAAGGATGCATGTGGATTGCTTGCTCATGCTGAACCTGTGGAGCTGCCGCTGCACATTCTTATTTTGGACACGTACCATATGAAAAGTGAAGTGCCTTAAAAATTGCTGCAGTCTCTGTAAATCTACTCCCTTGTGTCTTAGAGGAGATAAAATGGAGCTTTATGAAATATAACTATTAGGTGATTTTTTTAAACACACACTGTGATATCAACAGTAAAAGGTTTTTTTTTTTATTATTAATTATTACAATTTGAATTGAACCCCTTTAGTGAAAAACTGTAATAAGCATATTCCAGTATTCCCTATTATTTTGATATTTTTGGATGAACTGTTATTTTTCATATTAAACATTTTGTTTATTGACTTTTTATTTTCCATATTTTTAGACCAAAAGAAACCAAAATATTATGGAATCCTTGGGGATCAACAGTGGAATAGAAAGTAATCTGTATGATCAGTCCTTGTATGGAAGTTGGACTGTATTTTCTTAACACTCTTTGGTGACCTATCTCAAGAGCTGATTATTGTATGTTTGAAATTGGGATTATTACCCTATTACCTTAGAATTTATGCACTTGGTACCATGGTGCCAGGTCACCTAGACATATAACAAATACCTATTATAACTGGAAAGCTTCCCCATTTATTCTGCAACTGAAACCACAAATCAAAAACATAATGTTCTTTGTGATTCCACTAGCAGAATAAATGGTGTAAGCTTCCCAGCCAAAAAGAAAGTCAGTGGAGTTTCTATAGGGTTGCTAGCTTTTGATTTTTAGAAGACCAAGCAGGAGCCTGACAGATGATATCAGGATGTGGGGTGGGTGACAGGAGGTTGGATAGGTCATGTTGTGCATGGGGTCATGACACTAAGGGGCAAATTTATCAAGTCTCGAAGTGAAAATTTTCAAAAATAAATAATTTCGAGCTAGTTTTGTGTTATTCGATAGCGAATAGTCCAAATTTGATTAAAATTTGCAAAAAAAATTATAACATTTCTCTTGAAAAATTCAACTTCGACCATTTGATATCTAAAGCCAAATTGCTGTTTAAGTCAATGAGGGACCTCCTAGAACCTATTTGGAGCCAGTTGGTGTGTTATTACTTCGATTCAGATGACTCAAATTTGATCGAATACGGACCTATTCAATTGAAAATGGACCTATTCAAACAAAAAAAATGTTGAATTTATTTCGGTTAGTCGTTTTGAATTCAAATTTCTAAGATTCAAAATTCAATCCTTAATAAATCTGCCCCTAAGCATCCTTAACGTTCCAGGTCAAAACTGGACAGGTGGCAGTAATTCTAGGGTCAGATTTACTAAATAAAATTTTTGGCCACTTCGACCATTGAATTTTAAAAATGAATGATTCAAATAAAACTCTATTCAATCATTCGACTATTCGATGGTCAAATTACTTGCCCTTTAAAATTTTATTCGACTGCCTAGTTCGCCAGATTAAACCTACCGAATTGCTGTTAAACCCTATGGGAAGTTTTCTTAGATCGAATAAAAAAAAAATTCAATCAAATGGTTAAAATTGTTCAATTTATTTCTATTCAATTGTTTGATTAATCGAATTGCGCTAAAATAAAAAAAAGAATTGCAATTCGACCAAAATTCGATGGTCGAATTTGAGGGTTTATTAACTGTATCAGTGTAATTTTTGGTGAGCACAGCTTTACATGCCACAGAAATGATGTTGCAGTACTGGGATACAAATGCTGCATTGTGAATTTAAAAAAAATGGTGATTTGCATCCAAAGATTGCGCTTTTTACATTTCACTGCCTATGTAAATGAGCTCCTTAGTGTTTCCTTTTTTTAAAAGTAAACATGGGAAATTTTTGCTTATGGTGGAAGGAAAACATTATGTTATGTAGAGGTTTATTTTGGAAAAGATCTGACTAGCGAAGTTTAGTTACAGTATGTCTTCCTTATTATAAAGCATATCAGCAGGAAATACAAATCTGATATACTGCTCTGATTCCTTTTTGAAGATTAAATTATGAACAATTACATTTTATTTCCTCTGAAATTTCTTTTAAGTAATAATGCAATGTGACTACTCAGAAAATAAATATTGTAAAATCTCCAGATATTCCTAGTAAAAGAGGATGCTAAAAGCATATATTTTAGTAAATTAGGACTATAGGGACTGTAAGACTGCAAGCCATTTATTAACTTGGCTAATTCAAGTTGCGAATAAAAGTGTTGAATCTAAAAGTTTTGAGCTGAAAAAAAAATCTTTGAAGATGGTTTTAACTGGTCAATTAGGGTTATGTTAGCGGCTTGAAATTATTCTAAACTTGAAAAATGACTTTCTGATAAAAGTGTAGCAGATTAGGCTCTGGATCACATTTCTTTTTATTCAAATGATGGTATTGATTTGTTGACAAAGAATGAAGACAAAATTATAACGGTTATAGATTCAGTTAATAAAAAATTGAAGATTGAAGCAATACATTCTGATTGCTTTTATGATTCACTAAGTAGTTGGCACAAACACCAGACAAATGTGATTAAAAATGCAATACTTTGCAAAGAAAGTATCATCACTTTTTAACTGTACTATACAGGTTTTAACATAACTCTGCATGGATTTTGATCATAGCTTGCAGTAAATTGGCATTTATTGGCATATGTTACAGTAGCCTGTATGCAATGCTACTGTCTGGGATTTAGGGAGTCAACAGTAATATAGTGGTAGTTTTCTGAGTAATAATGAAAGTGGACTGTGCATATTACAAAAATGTTACAAAAAATGCCAAAATAATCCGGACATATTTTCCTCCAACAATAACCACTGTTAGGGTTAACATCACCATGCGCAAGTTTTTGAGTGGCATAAAAGTAATTTTAGTTGGACTCTGAACTGAGTGAATTAGTGGAAGTACATGCAACATTTGGCAGAAGGAAAAGCCTTGATTAACTGAATGCCACGGGAATGCTACTTGCATTAATACTTGCTGCCAACTAGTTTAGAAGTAATAATGATCCACTGCTGTTTGTCATTGTTTACTCAAGGCCCCCAGTTTCAATTTCAATCTTCCTACAGATGACGCCACTTTGGATTGTTTGTTTGACACAGAATAACTAAACACAGATGTCACACTTTTTCCATTTAACACAGAAAATTATGTCACAGCATCCCATCTAATTAAAGCGTTCATCATTGTGAACAATGGTGCTTTGGTATGCTAATGAAAAGCTTAAATGCATTACATGAGTTAAGATAACTTTAGATAACACAGTTTCTTCAATTAAGCTTGAGTCATGACACATTTAACACACAAATTCAAGTGGCTGCATCTGTACTTTGTGGCAATAGATGCCTATTCCTGTATCATCATGATAATGCCCCTATACACAAAGTGAAGTCTTTAAAGAATTGGTGTGTTCAGCTAAGAGTGACAGATCTTAAATGTCCTATGCATCAACCCAACTGAACACATGTGGGATGCATTGGAATACAACCTACTAATCACGGTTGATCCCTCAACAGTGCACACATTTGATAATACTTTTGTGGGTGAAATGAAATAAATATAGTCATATGAAAAAATTTGGGAACCCCTTAATTCTCAGGAGTTTTGTCTATGATTGTCTGAGCTTTCAAAGTAGCAACTTCCTTTTAATATATAACATGCCTTATGTAAACAGTAGTATATCAGCAATGACATAAAGTTTATTGAATTAACAGAAAATATGCAATAATATACATCATAACAAAATTAGACAGATGCAAAGATTAGCTTTTGTAAGTCCTAAAATAAAATCTGGATCATTGACTAGCAAAGCTACTGATTGGATGAGACTTCATGCCATTTCTCTAGAATTTGTAGAATTGTGTCTCAACAAGTCCACACTTCAAAATTAAGAGTTCACATCTTAAATTAAAAATGAACATTAACAATCAAATATGACTTGTTATCTTTGTCTCTTTTCTAATGATCAACCAGCCTATCCACTTGAATTTTTTATCTACTGATTTGAGGGTTTTTGATTTGCCTATCAAAGCTAACAGGATTTGTTATGTTCATTCTCTTTTATTAGCTATGTCGAAATATTGATGCAGATAATTTGTAGAATGCGGAACTGGGTAAAAGATATGTCAAGTACCATTTCAATTATATTAAATTAATTTTAGAAAGGGGTAAAATAAAGCTTGCCACAGTTCACACAACTATCTGTTTGCTTGCATAGATTGAGGAGCACATTTATTAATAAAAGCAATTCTTTACCCAGAAACCCATTATGACAGAAAGATCATCTCCCAGCCTAAATACACCAACCTATTGTGTTTATTTAATGTTTACAAAATTTACATAATTATGTAATTACATAATTCTAGTAGATGTAAGTTATGAATATCCAAATTACAGAAAGATTCATTATTGAGAAAGCTCCAGGTCCTCTGCAATCTGCATAAGCAGGTCCCATACATGTACAAGTGAATAATTTGAAATTTGCTTTTGGTTAACTGTGGTAATTATATTTTCACCCTTTGATTAAAATGCCCCATGTTGTTCATATATGAACAATATAGGGCATGATATACTCATAATATGGACTTTGGTTATTATGAGTTAAAGGAGAAGGAAAGGCAAATTACACTGGTGTGCCAAAAGTTAGGCACCCCCAAGGGATTAACTTACTTGAAACCCTGGGCTGGTGCTCCTATCAGCAGAAATCTGAACTGGCCCAGGGTTCTTCCACCATGCGCCACTAAGCAATCCTCTTCCTTCTTCTTCAGTTTTCAAATTACCAGGGCAGACGCATGCACAATAGAACGAAAATCGTTAAAGTTCGACTTTTGGCTCTACTGAGCATGTGCAGCCGTGAGAAGACCAAGGAAGAGGCTTGCTCTGTGGTGCACACTGGAAGAACCACGGGCTGGTGCGGTTTTATGCTGATAGGAGCACCCGCATGGAGTATAAGGTAAGTACATATAATCACTTGGGGCACCTAACTTTTGGCACCCCAAGTGTATTTTGCCTTTTGTTCTCCTTAAAATTAATTTTTAATTTATCCATTAAGTTTTTGATTTTGGATTATTTTTAACGTAAATTAACATACTCATTTACATAAATAGAGCATATGAAAAAGAACTAACTCTTCCCCTAAACCCTATCCCAATGTCCCCTAGCTTTGTATCTGCTATTGTACTTTAAGGGATGTGCAGCAGGTTGGACAGGTGAGATCTCACACTGATTCAAATCCTTTAAAAGGCCTTGGTGCATGCAGTGCAAATTGTTCACAATTTATTGTAATGAAAACTAACAAATGTTGTGCAGCATGCCATTTTCTTCAATTGAGACTGCATAATCAATATGTGTTTACGGACATAAATTATGACACTATACATTTATTTTCAGAACAGACCATATCCAGCCCTTTTGAAGACACCTAATGCAAATGTTCTCCTCCAATAGAGCATTGCATGATACAGTGCCACTCAAACATAGGTTTCTTTAATACAGAAATTTCATTCTGTAATATTAGAAAATATATAAGGTGCAAGGTTCCATATCCTGACAGCTTAGATTAATGCTATTTGTCATCAGGCCGGGGAAAGAAGTTTACTCTTTACCTTGTCAGAAGATTGTAATCTAGCTTGACAAGCCTGTGGGAAATAATAAGGGCAATTTAAATTGTGTTCCCCATCCTTCTGGAGATGGGTGAGATGACTCTCACATTGGTTAAAGGTTCCTTATTTTAGAAGTAACTGTTATTATTAAAAGTGCTTATTTTATATTATACAGTAGATCACAAATACAGGCTAATAACTACAAATAAATTGCAGGTGTAACTAGTATTCCAAGACATTTTATTGTGGTCTTGTATCTAAAGATGGCAAATGTAAACCTGTTTTGCTTCAGCAAAAAATTTGAGAAATGGCAAAAATTCACAGAAATGCATAGAAGTCTGTGGGTAACACTTTTTTTAATTCAAATTTGATCATTTTTGCAGTGAAACGGTGAAAAATGTCACTCATCAATACTTGTACAATATCTAGTTAAGAGGCTCATACTTTGGTTTGAATACTAACAGGTCTATTTAATATACCTTTGAACAAAATCACGATCAAAAGGAGATGTATTTTCAGCTTTCAAAATGTTACATAACAATGAACCACATTTTTTGTTTCTAATAGCACAATTAATGTTTTTAAGATTTAGATTTTTCATAAACATGTCTAGCCATTGCACGAAAATATAATTAAAAAAACGTGATTAACTTTATCACAATTTTCTTTGTGTTGAATTTTAAAGACAACGTGAATTAAAAGTTGACTAATAGTCTTGAATAAATGCTACCTACTAAGAGGATTATTATGTGCATTAAAATGGTTGAAGTGTTCTAAAGTATGATAGGAAGAGATGAGGAGAGATGTCGCCTTATATTTATACGATTTATTCGATTTATTCGATTTTTTATGAAAAAATTCACTCCCAGCAATTTACTTGAGAAATCCATCCTACATATAATAATATTGACCATACTCAATGCCAGTGGGGGGGGGCACATTTGTTTTGAAGTGTGAAGAAATTCAGTGTTTCATTTCTCGTTGATCATTTCTTGAGTTTGCTACTATATAGATATAATTCAGTTGATCAAACAACATTTAGGCTATCAAGAGGATTATGCAAATCTTCAACTGACACTAGGGAAAAGCATAAATAAGGAAGTTCTTCTTGATCAAAGTAGGTTATAGGTAGGTTTCTGAATTTGTAATGTATTTTCTTTGTTACATGTGCCCTTTACTTTTTTGGCCAGTTCCTGGGTAAGCCACGGAACAAATCTCATATTGTGATATAACGATTTTGCTGATATTAAATGACCCAGAGTGTATGTGACAGGGCATATGAGAACTTGCTAGTTTTACCCGGCAAGCTACCCACAACTTTCTGGCATAAAGCTTTAAAGTGAAAAGTAAATTAAATACTTGTCTTCAATAGCAGTTTTAAAAATCTGTATAATAGCCAGTTCCAAGGATAAATAAATTTCAACTTGACCATCCACTTAAATGAAAATAATTTTTCGCATTCTTGCACACTCAGATAACAAACAAATCACTATATATACTAATATAAGAAACAAAAGTACAGCCAAGCAAATACAGTTCTATGTTAATAAGGCTTTTGCACAATTAAAAAGGCTACTTAATGATTCCTTCTGCAAGCCTTGTTAGATAGATTGTCCTAATGAATCTGCGAAAAGTTTTGTTCACACTACTGGAACGCTGAGATTATGCACCAATTTTACTAATGATCTTTCCCCAAAAAAGGTTTTCTACTATAAGGCACACATATCCAAGGGTTTTAAAAACAGCTCTAGACAACTGTAAAACCATTAATCAAAGAGGTTCAAATTTGATCAAATCCTTCTACATACTAGTTGATCCTTTAAAGTCTAATTAAGGCCTACCACTGACAAAACTGTATCTCTTATTACTTAGGTTTCTCACTCAAAATATCCCACAGAAGTACAAAGTTCCAATTTTTGGACTGAATTTCAAGTATAGTATGTTGATGAAAACTATAACTGAAATGGGACAAATACACATACATTTACATAGTAACCAAGGGGTAGAGCTGTCCAAGTATCTGGTTACTATTTTATCATTATTATAACTATTATAATATAAATTAAATCTTCAGTATACCTTAAGTGATTTAGAAGCTTTGGAACTGCAGCTATACAAAGGATTTGTCTTGCAGAATGTATGCAGAGTAGGCCTTGTCAATAACCTACCTTGAGTAACTATAATAAGAAGAGAGGGACAGATATAAAAGTTTAGGTAAAAGTAAAGTCAATAAAATCACAGAAAATATGCAAATAGATAGATATCTTTAAAAAAAAAAGCAGCAATAATATGTTTTGAAAAAAAAGACTAGTTCCTGGTTTGACAATACTCAGATGTATTACATTTTTTTTCTCCTCAAATTGAATCTTGTGTGTTTTCACATGATTAACCATGAGACAACCTTTTCTCATTGAATGGAATCTTTGCCATTATTGGGTAACCAGCATCAAAATGGAGGCTGTTGTCTCATGTTCCCCCACAACCTACTATCCCCCCATCCCTGCTGCAACCTTGCTCCCTCTTCTTGCAGCTGCAAGCAGGACTGTGGGTAGAGCTCAGGGGGCAGCATACATGGTTTCTGGAGGGCAGTGGGTCTGGGTTGGTA
The DNA here is from genome assembly GCA_024363595.1 of Xenopus borealis. Lineage (NCBI taxonomy): Eukaryota > Metazoa > Chordata > Amphibia > Anura > Pipidae > Xenopus > Xenopus borealis. Next base: position 15,076,116 of record CM044434.1, on the reverse strand, counting down.
AGGCTCACAAGGACCAGGGCCTACCTACTTTTCCCAGTGTCCTGCAGGTCAACTCCTACCATGTGGATAACAGAATATACAGAACTCTCTTCAATATTGGAAGTAGCTGTAAATATCCATATCTGGGGCATGTAGGAGTGATTCTATCCCCCTCACCACATAAGATAGCTCCTGTGATGCCCCCATCTCACTCCCAGTAGCTGTAAATACCCATATCTAGGGCATGTAGGAGTGATTCTATCCCCCCTCACCACATACGGTGGCTCCTGTGATGCCCCCATCATGCTCCCAGTGCCTTCTGTGCAGGAGCTCATCTGAGAAAGGTGCTTCAAAAAATGCAATTGTGTATCTGCATTGCTGTGAAAGTATAATAAAGAAAGAACATATCTGATATCTGATTGCTAAATTTTATTGCCCCAAGTCAAAGAGTTAGAGAGTGGGTATGCATAAAACGTACTATCATATTTGTTTTAAGAATGAAGACAATGATAACACATTAACTTCACAGACAAAAGCTGATGCTAAGGCTGTTATCTTACACTCAGCAAAATGCTAGAAAAGCCCAAATTTCCTATTGATTTCCTGAGGACAGAATGAGCGTTTTAATTTCTTTCAGTAAAATGAATATATTGATGTTTCCTGTGTTATTATACTTGTGTTTATTTAGCAGGAATGATGCATGACACTATCTGTATTAATGCACATTGATTTTAGCAGTCATTAACAGTTTCACACTCCAAAAAGTAGCATTTTGCATTACAATTAATTTAGCAAACAGGGCTGTACAATACTCAGATACAAAATGGTACTTTATTTATACATCTTAATGTATATTTTCTGCTTGTAACTTACTATATATGTGTGTGTGTGTGTTTGTCTTTGTGTGTTTTTTTAAACATCTGTCCACAAAGTTTGGTGGCAAACAGTGAATAAACAACAGCAACAAATATGAATATAAATGGCCAGCTCTGGTATTAAAATTCAGCCTAATTCCCAGTCTTCACTGGCATCACAACAATGACTTTTTCTGTACTATAGACCTGGTGACTAGTGTCTCCTCTAAGGATAAAACCTTTGCTGCTCATTGGGCCAAGCTTTGATGGCAGTAGAGTCAGCCGAGAGAATATCTGTCACTGTAGAAACCAGCCTGGTTTCTAGTTTATGCCTATGGGAATGCGGCTCAAGACTGGTTAAAAATCATCTTACTGGCCTTTAAAACTCAGACACTCTTTCAGCAGCATAAACTCCATATAAATGATATTCCAAAACTAGAGTATTTGTGTCAGAGTTATGTCCAGAAGAGAAATTTCTCGCATTCCCCTCCATCTGTTCATAGATGGGTGCCAGTGATGCATTTTGGTGTGATCCCCAGCTGCTGTCCAACTCCTTCATACAAGATTAACTTTAGGAGCATTAGAGCAAATTAAAGTGTGAGGGTCCAGCAGACTCTCATGGCAGACTCTCATTTTTCTCACCAGCTTCTTGAGTTATTAAAGATCTGTTTCAATATTCTTTATTGTATGCAAAGTAAGTTTAAGAGCAATGTGTCTTGCCCCCCCCCCCCTCCCAGCTGTGGCACAGATGGAGCACTTTGCTAGAATATGGCAGTAAAGTGCATTTTGTTTAATATATAATAACAGTTTAAGTAGTAGCAATAAGTATGTCCTACAGCCAGCCAGCTGTTGTTAAATGACAACTATAGAAACATTGCAATCACACTGTAAAATGATTATAGGCATTATATTCAGTAGTTTTGTTTGGTAGTAGTATAGTAGTTTTGCTATCAAATAATTATCTGCACTCCTGCACTTTAGTCTGTGTTTATTCATATCAATGGGAGCATCAGTTATTGCTTTGATAGGTGACCTTATTAATAAAAAATATTGTTCTTTTGACCAAATGATACAACCTATGATGAGTGCTCTCTCATGGATCAGTGCACATGTAGGTGTCTTTTGTGTACTGCAGGGTCCTAATTCACACCTTTTTTTTGAGCACAACTTTTATGTTCCCTGGCAAGTGCAAACATGGAGTTTGCATTTGCCAGGGAACATAAAAGTTGTGCTCAAAAAAAAACAAGGAGTTTGCACGTTTCTCACTAAACACTGAAATTTTGTCTTTGCCCAAATATTTGCTCAACAGAGAAAAATATACACTAATAATTTTGCATAATTTTTCATCATCTCTTCATTCACTCACAATGACTACACACAGTGGCCATGCTTTCATGGATTTTGGTAAAAGCCATGTTTAAAGATTTAAAGATTTTGTTTCCTTTCTTATAAACTAAAATAATTTGGATTACATTGTTGGTATTTTAATCACAGGGCTAGAAGAGTATTTTCCAAAATTGTCACTACCGATCTACTGCAGAGAGTTGCCTCTATTTTGGATTCAGGTGATAGCTATTGAACAGCACCTATAAAAATATTTTTAGGCCATGGTACTAGATTGGGTAAATTAAGTTTTGTGCTGAAACATTTCTGTATTACCACTTACCATTTCTTAAAGTATTCATATTTTGCTTAAGGATTTACCACATATGATTTGTACATTTTGGCCAAGATAGAAGGACAGTGCAATTGTATTTATTATTTTTACTCCACCTACAGCAAGAATAGATTCCTGTAATTAGTTTTACTACTATTTAAAAATATTTTGAGGACGAGATTAATCATATGAATATAAATGTGTGGATTAAAGAAAATAATGTATACCAGTAAAGGCTTATCACGAAAGATGTCACAATTTAGAAAATTGTCAATATAGTTACCTTCTGGCACATCCTCAGATCTGGCAGTATGCTCTGAATAATTGGAATCCATTGTAACTGTGATACCTACAAGTGGAGATCCAATCCAAAGACAATCATCACCATCAGAATCAATAATACAAATCCCCTGGAGGTGTAAATAATTGAGGGTACAAAAATCAGGAACAGGGCAGGTTTAAGAAATGCAGCAGAGGTTCAAGGTTATGAGCAGCCAAGGTCAGGTCAGGCAGAAAGTTTTGAAGTTAAGAAAACTGGCTGAGGTCCATCCAGAAAATGAGCAGAAGAAGCTAGGTAGCAAACAACTGGGCTTAGCATCTGCAGTAGGCAAAGATCACTAAGCAAAATCTGGTGGTGGCTAGCATCCATAAATAGACAGAGTACATGTGCAAACTGTAGAGTGGCATAACACACACACACATAGATATGAACATCAGAACACAAGCATAAGATGCATCAAGGCGCACACACAGAATGTGTGGACCCCAACCTGTGCAGAGAAAACCACTGGATCCATGGGCAAAAGGTGTATCTTGATATGCTTCAAGCAGATAATTTGCAATGATGTCACACTGGAGCTCTTCTCCCCAAAGAGGAGTAATGTAAAATGTGAGTAGCAGTATGTTTAAAAGATGTGTGTATGTCTATTTAGCATAGGAGAAAATATTGAATGATAGGTATGAAATACACATGGAAATGCAAATTCATTTTCAACTTTGATTAAAAAATACTTTTTTGTGGATTCCTCTGAGTGCCGGATAGCCCTGCTCTTGTTGCATATCCTGGTTTGCTGCTCCCTAAAGCTGGGGGGTCTGGAGCACCTGGATCACATATTTGATGAGTGATTTACACTATGTGCTGGAGCACCTTGTTCTCCCAATTATTGTGTTTATAGTGTTAGAAAATTCCTGTATAAAATTACCTTAGATAAGTCAACATGAATGACTAAGAAGTGTTTTCCAGCTCAGGGTTTAGTAATACAATATATCTGTATTGAAAGTCTTGGATTCTGAAACAAAAAAAAAAACATCAACATTTGAATTTTTTTTTTAAATCACTAAACATATCGCAGGGCAACAATTCTGTACATTTGCAGTGACAGAAAACATATATTTGGGCGTGGATAAATAAGAGATTTGAACAGTCCTAGACATTTTAACTGTACCTGGTTCTTCAAACAGTATTTTTATCCCCCCCCCAAACAAAAAAAAATGTCTGATCTGTTGATCTAATCATGATAAAATTGACAGTTTTCAAGGTTATGTTGTTTATTTCTGGATGGGCACATCAAGCCTCCAGAGAGGGCATTACACTGACATGGACTGTTAGCTTAGAAAGCTCACATTAAAACATTACATGTATGAGTTCATTTCTATAGCTAAGTCTTCTCCACCACATTGGTGGTTTCCATGGTTTCTTGCTCAAAGGAAAAAAAAAATCTGAAAAAGACGAAACCCAACTGATCTTTTTTTTGTACATGCTTACAGTGGCAAATTCAGAGTAGACTCATTCACTTTTACTGGTGATGTGTTAAATATGTTTAAGGTTAGGCTTAAAATAAAGTCAGACTGTAATATTCAAATATTTCACTTTTTAAATATTTCCATTTCATTTGCAGACTCAATTATTTAGTATTGGGGGGTTCCATTACTAAATATACAGTATTTGTTTTTCATAAAAATGTTATTTCTTTATAATCTCATTCGCTGTAATTAAACCAGTTAAGAACTCCAAATCCTGCCGTGATGTAAGTAAGAATGCTCTTTTGGAATATCCTTACTTTTAAATGATGTACTAAATTTAGTCTCTCTCTGTGCTAAGCCTTTCTTTTCATGAGCTTAATCCAGACTATTTAATATGCACTTTAATATCCATTCATTCATTCCACAAATACAGCTCTGCTGAGAAGCTGAAAATTGGCAGAGGTTCCATTGATTGATTAGGGAAGGCCGTGCATACTAGGACAGACAGCAAGTGTAACAGTTGGTCATTGTGATAGAATTGCTTGTAAGCATCTGTTCTATAACACCACACACAGCAAAGGTAGATAGATCTTCCCTGCACTAATGATCACTGAAAATGAAGCTATCTTTATCTACTGCATCATTAACTGAATGAATCGAATGACTCTTTGTGTAGACTGTATAGTTATTTTGGTTTAGGATAATTTGTATAAAATGGCTCAGCTCACAATGGCTTATCTAGATGTTACTGGGCCCCCCAGCAAATTAATTTTAGGGCCCCCAACATATCCAGAGATTGCCCTGTTTTACCAATCAATGTTGGAATTGTTCATTATTTGGGCCTCATGGTGCCCCTTTGGCCCCCCTGCAGGGTCTGCTTCCTCTATAGTTACGCCCCTGTCCGTGTAAAAACTCTCTATGAAGTTTTAAAGAATTTGAAAACACCACAGACTAATGATGAGCGGAATGTTCCACCAGGAGTGGATTCTCTGTGAAATTTCGCAAAAATGCACAATTATTTAGCAGTGGAAATTTTTAGTGCACATAAAACCAGGAACAAGACACCCTTAGCCTAAAATGTATTTTGCACAGAAAAGTCACCGCAAAAAAAAACACCCATAAAAAAAAGTGATCATACTTTGGTGGACATTCGACATTTTTAATCACAATGGAGCAGGGTGCACAATTTGTGAAGGGCCCTGGTGAATTGGGTGTGGGGCAAAGTGGGAGCAGGGAAGAGGGTTCCAAGATGCACCGGATCATTTCAGATCTACTGTATACCATTCTACTACCATTCTTCCTTCATACATCTCCTTTTTAACTTTTTGTGTTTATTTAATATTACACAGCATTAATAGGGCAGATTTACTAAGGCTCGAATTTTGAATGCAAAAAAAATAAAAAATTTGACCAGGGAATAGTGACGAATTAAAAAAATTTGAATTCAAAATTTTTTAAGCGTAATTCGATCGATCGAACGAACGATCGAATAGGGAAAATTCGATCAAATCAATCTAATTTGATTGGAATCGAATATTCGAACGATTTTAAGCGATTGATCAAATTTTTCTTATTCGATCTTAGGGAATGATCCCCATTTCGATAGGTTTAATCTGGCGAAGTAGGTGATCAAATTTAAATTTAAAGGGGAAGTATTCGACCATTGAATTTTCGAATATTCAAATAAAATTAAATTCGATTCATTCGAATTCGAATATTCAGTGTTCGAATTTGCCTAATTTGCATATTCAAAATTCATATTCAAATATTTTTGAAAATTTCGATCAACTATTCGAATCCCTCATGTGAATTAATGTGAATTTAGTAAATCTGCCCCTAAGTGTTACATATACACTTTTTCTTTTCAAATTGTACACCGCTAGCATTAATTGTACCTACAGTTTCCAGAGCAATGTGACTGGGTGCTAGTGGGACCTTACTGTAACAATTAAGTGTATCCCCCTTAGACAAACAGATTACAGAAAAATGCAAGTTCAATGCCTGGTGAACATCATGAAAATCCCTGCATGTGAATCCATCAGAATCTTCTTATTCTGGAACTGATCTTGTGATATATAAATGTCTGTAGTTGTTCATCCGTTTAATATGGGAGAAATAAAACAGCATGAATCAAAATCATTCCCACTGCATGCAATTCCCGTGACTCTTTTTATACAACTGTAGCAGATGGCCTTAGATATAACTGTTTATTTTCCATCAGCCAGATGCATTGAAACATAGACACATTAGAATGAGACTACAGATAAAGGAATGATATTCATCTCTGTAATATGGTGGCTCTTTTACCAGCTCTTTTGAAAATGTTAGTCGACATTCAGACTCATGTGCTGAGTTCACTATTGAGTTTAGCCATTGTGTTTATCTGTTCTATAATGAAGGTGCAACAACATGATCACCTGCAGAATATTAATATTAATAGGATGCACTTTAACTGGGTTATGCATTTTTTTCAATTGTGTGTTACTTACCATTAACACAACCAGCCTGTAACTAGCATTTAAACATCAGGGATCTGGCAAATCGATCTATCAGATTGTTCTAACTGCAGAAATTAATAGAGATAGATGCCAGCTCCAAAAGAAACAAGAAACAGCATGGGAATGTAAAGTTACTCTTTTTTTAAACTGCATGCATATTTTCTTCTTGTTTTCAACCCTGGTATAATTTAATTTAATTGTTGATATGTAAATTACTTGCCATATCTTAAATACAATGTACAGCACTTTTACAGTTCAATATTGAGAAACTAGGGTTGCCACCTGGTCGGTTTTCACCTGGACAGTCTGGTCACTAAATACTGACTTTCTATGGCACCTTATAGCAGCCCATCTGGCATTTGCCCTAACCCACAGATTGCCAGTCCGGGCCTGCATCATAACCCTGCCCCCTTCTGCAATAGACCCACGTACCGTAGTCCCGACATAATCTGTACCTCATCCCTGCCGCACTCCCCACTGGAAAAGGTGGCAACCAGGGTCAGACAGGGCCGGCGGGACAAGTGGAAAAAGCCCGGAATGCTCTGGCTCTTTTAGGCCCTGCTCGCCCAGACCTGCTCCCTGCACTCCCTGCAATCCCTCTCCTTACCTTCCAGTCACGCTGATGTGCAGGAAAGAGATAAGCACATGCGTTCTGGGGGTGGGAATGCTGAGATGACTGGGGGGGCTCAGGGGTTGGTGTGAGTCTTGGTGGGCCTTGGGCCTCCCCAGTCCATTGCTGGTGGCAACCCTATGAAAAACACAAATTCAACCTATGACTCTCAATCAGACTTTGAAATACAACGCCTAGAATTTAGCAGCTGCCATCAGTTTTCCAAACTGATGGTAGAGGCAACAGACCAGATGACACATGCTTTATCCCACCATGCTTACCAGGGTGAAGGGAGAAAATATTCCAGTATAAATGTGAGGGGTGGTCACTCTAAAATGTATGTAAATGTTGCAGTTATTGACTTATTTCTTTAAAGGAAGGTGTGTCAGGTCCATATAGTTGTGCCATTGTATCTGCCCTACCTCTTCTATCATTTACCTATTGATAATGGTGATCACTGGCTCTACTAATGCCTAGCACACTTGCCTTATGGGGCCCATTTACTAACAATTGAATTATGATTTTTCCATGAATTCCATGAAATATAATTTTTTTAGGTTTTTGCAGTTATATTTTTTTGCTCATCGTTCAGCATTTTTTTCATTTGTACTTTCTTTAACCAGATCTTTTAATCAAATCAGTGAAAACTATGGTTTTAGAGTTTATGAGTTTAGTTGTGTTCTGAAAAACCTCTAAAACCACTGAAATCCAATGTTTACTAGATAGGCCTCCACAAGTGTCAAATCATCAAAGTAATGCAGTCTTCACTTTGCAAATGCTGTAGCTTGTATTGGATTGCTGCAGCTTGTGTTGGAGCAGCCCACATGTGCAATTACTGACACACTGTGCTCCATTGCATTGGGTGCAACTGCAATTAAGCTACAATTTTGGCACAAAAAAATGTCAGTTTGCTGTTGAAATGACACTTTGCAAACTACACTTGACCCTAGTGCTCTCTTCATTAGTAGTGCTGAAATTCCTGTAAGAAAACTGAAAATTCAGATGGCTTTTTAGCAGTGCTGGAATTGGGGAGGGATGCACAGGGATTTCGGGTCGAGTAGCGGGTCCAGGCGGGTAACAATGCAGGTTGCGGGTCCAGGTTGCGGGTACGGGTCGGGTATGGGTTGCAGAAAATGGACCTGCTCAGGACTATAGTGTGAGGCTTAATATAACAATGGGTGTGGCTTATGGATGTGGAAGTGGCTTGTTTTAGCATGCTATGCTATGCTCTCCACAAATAGCATCCCTCCACTTTTTTCATTCTAATTCAAGCACTGCTTTTTAATGTCACCTGTTTGCTGCCATAGTTGGCTCCCGTTGGCGAATCATATGCTCAACATACATATGTAAAGGCTCATTTAAACTAGAGTTACCAGATCACTTGAAAATTCTGTTGTGTGTCTAATTAACAGCAAATTGCTGTTTTATTGCTTCACCAAAAAGTATCAGTGGTTCAGGGTTACACCCTCCCTTTGCCTTTTTGGTGAAGCAATGAATGGGGTAAGCCCCCCAACTGCATAAATCGTGAATGTGTGCATCTCTGTATATTTGCTGTTGCTAAGGGACCAAGCCAGGTCATCGGTTAGCCAGCACCACCAGTGCAGTGTTTGAGAGAGAACAGGAGTGTGGTGGATCCACTACATACAGCATGTCTAATAAAAACATTTCAATTAAAATGCAATCAGTACAGCCCTTCTAAGTGGATTTTATAGCTGTTCCCGTGAATTCTCAGATGGTCTTGGGACACTTAATTTACAACCACTCAGAAATTTGTGGACATGTAAAGAATGTTGCAGTGTTTGTACACGCCATTCATTCCATGTCTAAAGATACACCTTGCACTTCTGCATAGTTGCACTCCGCACCACTGCATTCATTCTGCCTCCTTATTCAAATCAAGTGCAATCATGTCTATTGATGGAGGGTAACCCTGGAGCTACCACCACCTTTAAGGTGGTGATCGAAGGTAGGAGCACTTTTACCTAAAGAATCAAGCCCAAACTGCATTTTGATACCAAGTACCATCACATAAAATCACTATACCCTGGCTAAACACAGTATTACTTCCTACTTGTTTTATTTGTCCAACTTCATTGTTTCCACAGGCAACTTTGCATAAGAAAGTATGACTGAACTATCAGATCATCTTCGTAGGACAGTGAGGTTATGAATCTAAGCTAGGGATGCACCGAATCCAGGATTCAGTACGGGATTCGGCCAGGATTCGGCCTTTATCAGCAGGATTCGGATTCGGCCTTTATCAGCAGGATTCGGATTCGGCCGAATCCTTCTGCCTGGCTGAACCGAATCCGAATCCTAATTTGCATATGCAAATTAGGGCCAGGGAGCTAAATCACGTGACTTTTTGGCACAAAACAAGGAAGTAAAAAATGTTTTCCGCTTCCCACCCATAATTTGCATATGCAAATTAGGGTTCGGATTCGGTTCGGTATTTGGCCAAATCTTTCGGGAAGGATTCGGGGATTCGGCCGAATCCAAAATAGTGGATTCGGTGCATCCCTAATCTAAGCATTGCCCAAAAATATTACTATGTGCACATGCATGCATAGAAAAGAAAGTACAGGCTCATTATCATGTAAATTCATTATTTTTCCCTTTTTTTGTTTTCGATCCTTGGGAAATTCTCCTTCTTTTCATACTATTTTCTTACTTTATAATCAAATCCACACATTAATACAAATTATTTATTTCCACTGTTCGTATAGATACAGTGGGAGCCAGGACTAATGTTATTCGTAATGAAAAATATAGTTTTGAACTTCAGTGAAAATTGTAATATCTTTCTTGAATGGACCCCAGAGAACTCATTTATTTGGCTGCCTCGGCTGATGAACACTTTGCTTATGCTACAATGGAAAGTTAACAATTATGCTCGCCGGCGATTTGCAAAGAGAAGTTATTATGTAGGGTAGAGTAGATTTTAATATTGTCTTTTTTTTCCAGCAGTTCACACCCAGGTATAATTAAATCATCTTTTATAATCCTTAACTTTTGCGGTCATTAAAAAGGCTTCACTTACTGATGATGCGATTTTAATAGATCTCCATACTGCTTGTCCTCTGGAGAAATCAGCTTTATTCTCTTCTGAATCTGTGTTCCATTCTGCATTTCTCTGCAAAACCAAATACATGTCCTTAGAGCACAATATTGTGCCTTTGCCATTAAATAACTAGACCATGATCATTTAGCACAATGCCAGCGACCTAATCTGACAAATTGACAGCAGCCTAGTACCAGAGCTGGCTGTGTATTGACTTAATTTATTGGTAAGCCTTAGGTGCAAGGAAAGGAGCTCTGATACAGGCATGGTGGCAGTTGTACGGGCTGAAATATGCCACAGTATGGGAGGTATAATTGTGCTTGTTTTCGAGCTATGAAAGTGCTGAGATCAATAAGATGTTTTATCCCTAAGGACTTGTGCACTTTAGTATTAGCATTATATTTCAGGTTCTGTGTATTGAGCTTTCAGTGATTCTGACATATTCCATTCAAGATTTTTTTTTATAACAGAAGACTGTTAAATCTTTTTCCTTCCTTACACAGAGCACCATTTCTTTCATACTTTATGGCTGAGATTCCAGCTACAGTATCTTAAAGGAGAATGAACGTTTATGTGATATTTTATGTTGGAATGTAAGATCTCCATATACTGTAGTGAATCTCTTGGTGTTGTTTTCTGTTAAGGCATTCAGATACTCATAAAATACCTCTGTATCTCTGGACTCTGGAGGTTCTCTCTTTGGTATGTGCATGCTAGTTAAACCTGTGTGACATCAATGAAAGAAGAAAAAATCAGTTAAAAGGTGCATGTATTTGGTGCAAGACTACTGATTTGTGCGTGGGGGTACAGAAGTGGAAGTGGGGGTACAGAAGGCTAGGAATGCAGTGACGTCACTGTAGTGCGGGAGAGCCTTTGATGACTGCAGCCTTGGAAAGAAGGGAAGAAAATAAGGGGTAACAGTGAATTGTTCAATATAAAAATAAAAACTAGGTTAATAGATAAAATAATAAAATAAAATGTTTTTAATATAGTTAGTTAGCCAAATATATAATGTATAAAGGCTGGGGTGACTGGATGTATAATACTGTAATTGCCAGAACACTGCTTCCTGCTTTGCATCTTTCTTGGTTTCCACTGATTGGTTACCATGCAGTAACTATTGGTCATAACTGTTTGCTTTTGAACCATTCAGTATAGATACTAAATAGGGATTCAAGTGCCTGGCCGAACAAATCACACAACTTTTTGTCACATGAACTATGTAAGGATTTAGCCTAATTGTTCAAGAAAGATTCACGAATGGACGGAATTTAAAAAATAATGGATTCTCTGAATTTAAATCATCATGAAAACATATCAAAGTTTTAACGCAATGCACCAGAAATCACAAATGATTTTGAGCAGAATTGTGCCAGATTGATCAAAACATGCAAATGTAGTTGGACGTGTTCTAGTACAGTATATCAGGCACAATCTTGCTGAAACCAAATCCACTTGTGGCCACACTTGCACTGGAATATTTGTTGGGGGACTGCATTATGCACTGCATTGTTAAAAAAAACGTGGATTTTTTTTTCAAAATTGCACTTTACACACCACACAAATTACATTTGTATTTATATTTTTTTCAGTTTCTGTATTAGAACATGGTGGCCACTACCCTTTAGAAATAAAGAGTTGTGCCTCTGAAGATGCGCCTAGCAGCTCTGATTCATAGCACATGCCCTGTGCTTCTCTCAGTTACGTGAGCTTATGAATTGACTCACAGTATATAGTATATGTTTACACTAAAAGTCAAATTAGTAATTGATTCAAAGTCAGATTCAAAGTCATCCCAGAAACCAGTGCAACCTGTGCTAAAATTCAATAATTAGCCAGCTAGCATCATTTTTTATCTAAGCTTTTAATTTTAAAGATGGACATATCTGCTAACAGAAAACCACCCAACACTAATTATATGCTTATTAGAATTTATAAAAAGAAAAAAGAAATGTGTTTGTAAAAATGAAATGATGTGATAATGTGAAACTGTAGTTTCAAAGCTCATGCCCCATATAATCTATTAAAGTACACTTGTAAGCATTCTGACTTCACTCTGATGGCCATGTTTACTATTATGCATCTTCATTATTTCAAACTCGCTACTAATTGGTCCTTGCTATGTAACAAAGTTGTTTTAAATGCAGCAGGCATAACACATTTGTCAATAGTGCTCTGATACTATATTTACCTGCTCTTAGGAATAACGTACATGTAGTTACATGTACCAGTTTGTGAACTTATCTGTCTCACGAACGTACTTCATAGTCAAGGAGCCTATATTTGCATTTTTTGCTACTTCAAGCTTTACAAGTGTAATTAATTCTTGTTATTATTGGGTTGAAAACTAAATGTCTCTCTTTCCCAGGAGACTGCTATATGTATGCAAATTTTGCTTATTAACTGCTTTGATCCTTCTAAAGCATCTATCCAACCTTTTGAGATATAAATAGTAGAACTCATTTTAACTCTCAAAACCTTCAATTTCCACTCTTCTTTTGACTTGTTTTTAATAGATGAGTATCTTTGATGTATTGCTATTAGAGCTTATACTCACAAATTAAGGTAGGCATGCATAATCAAATATTGGCTTTCAATGCATCTACTCTAGACCATGTCAGCAACCTATTAGCCCATGTATGGCCCAAAACTGACGATGTTGTAAACTGCTTTTTGTATTTAATCACAGTATGTAATTATTGCAAATATATTACACATTGCCCATTGTTATTCAATGTAGATCTTTTTTCAACAGAAGCTGCATTTTAGACAAACAGATTGCACCAGAAAATTGTTAGAGGGGAGAGAATGAGACAGAGTGGAAGAGCATATGTTGTGCATAGGTAGACAGTAATAAATATTTAAAATTACAAATGACAGAATGGATAATAGGTAGATGCTAAAATTCTTCTAATTACCTAGAATGGGCCAGACTTATAGAACTGAAACAATAATAGTTTGCATTGCAACTAGGTGTCATTTAAGAAACTGGAATGCCTCAGCATAAATAGCCAGGAATACCTAAAATCTGTTTTTACCTTTCATGGCAATTTATGTTAGGTGTACACTAAGGCATTATACAGGTTATATAGTATGTGTCTGGGCATACATTCTTATTTCAACCATCATTGATACAAAGTACCCATCAATACCCATTAGCATGAATTGGTTTGAGAATCTTATTGACTAGGGTCCACAACCTTTTTTACCAGTGAGTCACATTCAGTCGTAAAATCAGTAGGTTAGCATTAGCATGAAAAAAGTTCCTTCTTGTGCCAAATACGGGTTGTGAATGGAAATTTTGTAGCATTTATATGCACTGGAGGGTCTGTTTGGCAGTACATCTGGTTTAATGCTGCCAACATTTTCCTCCAGGACAATAATTCAAAAATAAGCATCTGCTTTGAGGCAACTAGGAGCTACAGTCAAGGAATTGGTGAGCAACACATTGCTCGTGAGCCACTGTTTTGGGATAAATAGACTAGGGTTTCCAATTATTGATCTCTCTCTTTCTCTATATCTATCTATCATCTATCTATCTAGCTAGCTATCTATCCATCTATCTATTGAAGCCATTGAGTTTATCTGAAATTAAACAGCATCAGTGTAGTAAAGACCAGTGGCAGAACCAAACTATCAAGGGACTAATGGCTTAGATAGGAACATATTACGACTGCCTAGATTAAACTGGCAGTATACAGTATGTTGGTTATCTCAGTGAGAGAAATGAAGAAGAGGTTGAGGCCAAAGTCTGGGATGAAGCCAGTGGAATGAAATAGACAATGTCAAAAATACATAAAATTAAAGCAGGATTTAATGTGCATTTATAGTAATCTTCAAAAATAGCAAAATGAATTGTTAATATCCAAATAAAAAGATTGTTGACTAGGAATGTAAATTTTTCTTTATACAGAATGTATCACATGATATTAGATACAATCCCCTGTTTTTTATGTACTGTGAACTATGTGAAAAGTGTTGGCATGTCAAAATTATGATTTGTGATAAGGTGCATGTAACAACTCACCCTGGTGGTCTAGTGGGGGCCGTGTCCATCCTGTTCTGTGTTGCCATAGTAACTGCACTTCTTCCAGGTTTGCTTATCCAGCTGGTTCTGGCTATATCTAGAAAGTGCCAATCATGACATCATCAGCTGGCACAAAATATTTGTGTGTGTCTCATTGCCCAATGTAAAGGTCTATTCACTAGTCCCTAGGTGTGATTCTAGTAATTATAAGTTGCGTTCGATCCTACCTGTTCCTGACCAAGTTTTGTCTGCTTCCTGTCCTGATATTTGCTTGTATCTTGACCATTCTCTAAGATCCTGTGTACTCTCAAGGCTTTGGTATATTTACCCAGCCTGTGATCTCTTTTACGCTCCTGCCTTCCGTTATTGTACTGCACTGCAATTCTGGTATATTGACCAGGCCTGTCACCCCGATTATGCTCCTCCCTCCAGTTATTGTACTGATCTGCTCCTTGTTCTCCGTTCCAGTATGATGTGCGATTCCCTTGCCTGCCCAGAACTCTCTCAAAGTGAAAGGCGTTTGTTATAGACAGAAGGTGGAGCCTTGACCGGGACCTTTGGGTTTGTTCTGGGTTTGGGATACCAATCATAACAGTGCAATGCAGAGATAACATTAGGGTGTGGGCAAAGAACAAAGCCAAGAGGATGGTATTGCCAGGTTGCTCTGTCTGATATACTGTGATTTCACAGACAGACAAAGAATTTAACCCTGATTATGTGGCCCTACAAGCCACATAGGATACATATTCTCCCAGCCACTGGCACTTATGCAGCTATTTTGTTGTGCACATAGAATTACTCTGGCTCTGTCTATAACCCATATCAGTACTCAACCCTCAAAGTTTATTTCATGCTAACTGTATATTATTATTATTATTATTGTTGGTCAAGAAGCAGCAGGGAACTTACTGCATGGAGATTTGTGGATCTGTATAAAACTACAGGTATGTAATAAAATCTGATTGCTTGTTATGGGTTAAGACAATGTGCAAACTTTTTGCTCTTTTGCAACATTGTCAGTTTCCTTCATTAACTACCAAAATGTACCTTCTGTGAAAGTCTAATAGAAGACGTAATTGAGTTCAGACAAATTTATGGTGTGTATTACAATGATTACTGATATTTATAGAACGCATTATCTAAAGAAACATTGACAATTTATATCCATGTGATTTATTACGTTTCAAGGTGGCTGATATTAAAGTATTATCCGATTAATCTATATTATGGTAGCTGAAGATTAAATATTTTTTTTATAATTGGGTATTGATCAAGAGTGCATGCATTTGTAAACTGATGCAGTACGGAATAATCATGTCTTGTGTTTTCCAATGAGAACTTTCTTGAGGAATCAAAGCATATGAAGAAAAATAAACTTGATTAATGTTTTTACCCCCAATCCAATTCCATTCATGCTTTTCCTTTCAGTATGGGGGATGTCATCATATTTCTTTTCAATTATTTTAATTCTATGTAACTAGATCAATGAATCATAAATGAAAAATGTCTAGTTTGCCACTCTCTTATCATATACTACTACTACCTAGGCTCAGTGGGGTCCATTTACTAAAGTGTGAAAAAATTGTCTACAAGCGATCATTAGTGATGGGCGAATCTCACGCGTTTCGCTTCGCCGAAAAATTCGTGAATTTCCAGAGAAATTGGCGAAAAATTTTGACGCGAGTTCGCCTCTGGCAAGTAAATTCGTCCATCACTAGCGATCACCCATTTTCACTTAGAATATTTGTGCAATAAAATTAACGCCACTTGCAGGTTTATTAAAGTGCGATTTGTATTGTGATAAGTGGCATTATGTACACAAGTGTAGTAGTAGTTTCATTGTTATTCCTGGTGAATAGAAGTTTGTTGAGACTGTGCTCTGCCAATTGTATCATTCAAAGAGCGCGTGAATCTTTTTTTCGGATTCACTATATTAGAAATTTTCTTTAGGATAAAGGAGAGCACTACAGCTGCAGATTAACTGCTTGTTGATTTTCTGCCATTTTTTCTGGTGCAGGCCATTATTGTTTCTTATCCCACCTTAGTAAACTTACACCAATATCCTTTCAAAGAACTACCATAGGAGTAATGTTATAAACAATAAGAATAAAACAATAAAAATAAATTAAACTGACAGAGATAAACAGAAGGAGCATCTCAAACCACCACGAGGGTAACGTAGTAAACAATGTCTCAGGAGAACTACACTCACAGATATAAAATGAATATTTCACACCATTATGGGGGTAATAAAATAAACAATAACCCAATAGAACTAAACATAGGCGAACAAAAGGAACATAATGGATGTAACATTAAAAAATTTGGCACAAAATAATTAAACTGACAGAGGTAAAAAAAAGAATCAGTGGTTTTATTGTTTTTTAAACCACGATTAAACTCTATTGGGAGAATGTAATATTGATTGCTAATGCAAATTTTGAATCCTTTGCAAATTGAATAAATGTTTGCAAAATGAAAAAAATGTTGCCTTTGCAAACACTTTGCCCCTCATATGACAGCTTTTGTGATAGATAGTGATTGCAAATGTTATAGTTTGCAAAAGTGCGCAGTGTATGTCATAGTGTATGTCATAAAGTTTTGAAATCACAAATTATTTTTTGCTACAAATTATTTACCAAAACTGCAGAACAGGTGTTAAAATTTTGTAATAAAAGCCTAACAAAGACTATTACATTGTGACTTTTTCTCTTTGCAGATTGTAGTACATTTCCCCCTATGTCTCTAAAATCATTAAATCATACTAAAAGTATGAACAGAAAAAAATAATCTGATCAATGCACTAAATCATACAAAAAAACAGTGAAAAGTTCTAAAAATGCAAGGAAAAAAACAGAAAGTTCTAAAAGTCTGAATGGATCAAAAATGGTCCAATAAGATCAGTGTAGCTGCCATTGACTTCTACAGAACCTTGGCAGCTTTTATCTGGGTTTCTTGTCATTTTTACACTTACTAAATCTCTCATTTTAGAGTTTTAAATAAATATAGAAAAAACACAAACTTTTAGAGATTCTGAAAAGAAGAAATTCAAATGTTAGTAAACAGACCCCTTATTATAGTCATGGAGGTAATGCTAACAGGTGCAGTATAAAGTTTGTTTCAGTTGTATTAACCCTAGAAATGAAACATATGCTATCAAGTGGCATTCCAGCTTCTAATTGTTTGCTATGGGTTACTAGTCTTGGGGCAGACATGTACCTGCTGTTTAAATCATTTTCAGCTGTTGGCCACTCTGGTTTGTGAAACAGTAGGTTTTTTTTCCAAGCAATATGTGTAAGCCAGAGCACAGGTCCAAATACATTTCTGACATCACACCCATGTGCATAATAATCAAGTTACAGCATTCAATCACAGTATTCAATCAATCAAGTTACAGTATCCACTCACACTAGGAGGGTAACTCCCTCCTAGTGTGAGTGGCATAGCACTGGCAGAGGCAATTTATAACATAAAACAAAAACTACTGTTACCCCCCACCTTTGGTTGGGTATAATATTTTTTCCCAATAGGTGCCCTTTAAATGTCTGCATTGTAAAATAGGAATCCACCTGAAGCCAAGCTATTTTTTTCCTCTTACACATGCAGCAGTGGCTATGTTAATATTAGTTGTAATATTGTAGTAGTAGTGTAGTATTGGTTGTTATACCCCATGGCTAAAATGTAATCAAAAACTGTTTTTCACAGATGAAATATGGATGGCATAGCATGCTAGTCAACTAGAAAACTAGAAATGGAAAAACACTATTTATGTCTTTCAGAAAAATGCTGAGATGGGAAATGTGATCACAGCAAGAATAACAAACTTGAGAAAACGCTTTTCCCCACAACACTGGGCTAATCTCTGCTGCCACCTCAGGTGCTATGGGGCTGTAGATTGGGATCTTCTTCATCTGAACCTTTCTCAAGAAGTAATATATTCATTGCATTGGTTCTTGAAATTATACTTTTATTGATTTGCATTAAGGTGTGCAGCTTCTATTTCCTTGGCTGTGAGTGCCAATTATTTAAAAATTTCTGCTGTAGATGTTGCTGCCTGGGGACTCTTTTTGCACAAATACTTTGTGAATAGCACACATTTTGCATTGACAGGTCTGTCAGTTCTCACTCATGTTCCAATTCTCGCAGCATTCCAGTCAGTGTCATTCTTTTCTTTCTCTTCAGCAGCTTTGCACAATTTAATAAAATTTTACTGACACAACTTGGTACTTTTCTATTAAATGTGCATTTCTGTGTGTGTTTAATTTTGAAACTTCTTCAGCTTTTTCTGTGATTGACATATAAAAAAACACACAAAAACAAACATCTTCCCTCTGCCCCCAGACTGGGTCCAAATATTTACTTTTTTATATTTTCTTACTTTCTGCTTAAGAATAATAAAGATACAGTAATGGACAGATTAATCAAAGGTCGAATTTTGCATTTATGTGCATTTTTTTTTACTCTAATAAATTTGAATATACTCAAAACTCGAATGGGAGGTTATTTAAGAAAAAAATTAGAACATTGAACAAATAGTCCCAACCCGGAATCAAATTTGAATTGAATTCAAATCCAGTTTCCAACCCAAAAAACGTCAGGAAGGCAATTAACATATTCAAATGGATCCATTGACCTCTGCCATTAACTATTTAGGTGGTGAGTATTCAAAGTA
This sequence comes from Xenopus borealis, assembly GCA_024363595.1. NCBI lineage: Eukaryota > Metazoa > Chordata > Amphibia > Anura > Pipidae > Xenopus > Xenopus borealis. Next base: position 15,057,015 of record CM044434.1, on the reverse strand, counting down.
GAACTGTTTCCATAGCCAAGGTGTGATAAATCTTACATTCAAATTTACAGTCAAATTGGGGTATTACATTTTAAATGTGTGAATTTTGACAAACATTTTGAATATTCAAATTTGAATTTATTTCGTTTTTAGTCGATTATTAAAGGGGACATTTTACATAACCTTCATATTCACATATGTGATTAATCTTTCCTCAAACAATGTAATGATGCAGAAATAAAAACATTTTGAAAGAATTGTACCTGCTAAAAGTGTCATTATATCAGAGCTGCAATGAGAACCTCTCAGGTCAGAAGCTAGGCTGAAATGAAGCGTGGGGGTGTCTGTTCATTCTCTCACAGGAAATGGTCACAGCACTGACTGACAGGCTGAGCTCTGCTGCAGCTTGGATAACCCCTCCCATCTCCCTGCCTCTGTGTCTGTTTCCAGTCTGCATATAGCTGTCCTATGCTGCTGACTGATTTTTGTATTTGGAGTTGTGGATTCAGGCTCACTATCATTAGGTACCAATGTAAAACACCCTAAATATAATTGCTAGGAGTCCACTGAACAGCTTGATGTCCAATACGTATAGGTTTACCTAAGCATGTGGCATATAGGGGCCCCAAAAGACCCCCCCATATGGTTTATCATTTCAGGTACTGCCAAATCAACACATTTACATAGTTGGCGTGGGGGGGCTAAGGTAGAAAAAAGTACATTCACCCCATTGTTGCACCAAAGCAGAACCTGTGAGGCTGTGGCAGCATAAGGTGCGTCTGATGAGTGGCAAGTCTGGGCACTATGTTCAGTACCAAGCTGAAGGAGCTCAAACTCACAGGGGAATGTTCTTCCTGACACAGAGTCAGGGCTCAGAGGAAGGGGATAAGGAAGTACTGGGCACTGCTGAAGCTGCTATTACCTCTCTCCCTGTACCTCTATCTGTAAAGAGGTCAGTCAAATCAGTGCACTGGGCAAGAGAGACGATGCCCCCCCCACAGAGGAAGAAAAGCCGGAGCCTGGTTTATCTGGCAGAAAGCATCCAAAAGTTCATCTTCCCTCTGGTAATTGCTTCCCTACTCTGCACATACCCCCAAACTGTTTTACTGATTGTGGCTTACAAGCAGCATGCCGTGGATCTTGCATGGCCATGGAGAACCCAGTAATCAAAACGTTTCTCTTCACTCCTCTCCTGGGTCACAGGCACAAAAGTTAGTTTCACCACTGCCTAAAGTGCCAGTGGAGCTCTACAGAAGAGCTGCGAACACATGTGCTTCATTGACATCGTTACTATGGCAATGGCGGATCAGACAGATAGGCAACCGACAAGATCTGTGTCTACAGAAAGTATCCCCTAGTCTTTCATCCTAGACAAGGGGAGGTAAGGAACAGGGGAAGCACTTTGTATACCTGGGATGTGGGGGTAAAGGATGCTTGGTGCTAATTGTATGCATCTTTGAAATCTGGCAACCATCCCCTTACATCTGCGCTAATGATTTTAAACCAGTTTTTAATGCTCCCTTCACTCACTAGCCGGCAATCAGGGTTTGCTGAGGAAGGTTGCTGGAGGAGTAAGAGAGCATCAGACCTTCTCGCTCACTCACTCTGTTTCTGTCTGCTCGTGCACAGGAGCTGAGCAGGGACGAGCAAGCAGCCCTGAGAAGGACTCCGTCCTGATTGGCGTGGCGTCAAGATTACATAGATAACCAGCGCCTCCCCCTATGCACACCCAGTTCTTCTCAGTGGCTGCTGCTAGAAGAAAAAAAGACAGGGAAAGAAGAGACGGCCTCCCTGGCCGGCTGTATAGATACCAGCAGGGGAAATCAAAAGAAAGAGAGGAGCTAGAAAAGAAATACAAAGATATCAGAGAAAATGGACTCAACAGATATATGCAACGAAGCATTTTATTCAATTTTATTACAAAAGGAATTCATTAAGCCTAAGTTCAAAACTATGCTATATGTCCCCTTTAATAAATCTACCCTAGATGTCCAAGATTGTACTACTGTATATCAACAACCACAATTGTGGTCATGTTAAAGTAGAATGTAGTTGTTGCATGAACTGATACTATTTCATATAGCTACTTCTTCACACTTGCTCATTCCAAAATGTTTGGATAAGTTATGCACAAGAGCACCAGTTGACACAGGAGAACCCTGAACCTACCATCACCTCAAAGGCTCCAGTGTTAAAAAATATTACCCACTGCCTGTTGCCCATAGCCTTTAATAGATATAATTCAGACCAGTTTTTGTGTGTGTTTGTGTATGTTCCAAGTTCAATCTTTGACAAATCTGACTCATTGCTATATTTTCTCCAGCATGTTTTGCCTTCTGGAAATTTTGCATGCATGCCCAAATATACTATACTGATTCTTGATCCTGCAGCTTGGATTAATAGAAGTGAAGATGCTGTATATTATTTTGCTGCAGTTGCTACAAGGCAGACAAAAGTCATGCTTGGCAAAGTAATTGATGGTAAAGTTTTATAGGGCAGTAAAAGCTTAATTTAGAGTAGACCATAACACTGCTTTTGTTTAGAGATCATTGTATTCTACCTGGACCTAATAAACCAGTTTGAGAAATATCTCTGTCACAAGTGGTAGTGACTGGAATGCTGTATTGTATAGCTCTGGGATTCAGTGAATCTTATGTAATGGGATTATTTTATGTTTTTACAGTTTTATGCTGTGGGGAGTATTAATAAGAATATTTAATATTGCTCTCATCTTCTTGCTATAATACCATATCCTCTCTGCATATTTTACCATTCACAATTATTTAATATCATAATGTGCCATGACTTCTACTAGTAAGGGAAACTTAATCCAGAAAAGCAAGCATTATGTATGAAAAATGTAGGTATTTTGGATTAAAATGGATGACAATATTGACAAAAATGATAATATTTCTAGAAAAGAGTTATGACACACTTAATATTTATAAAGATTTGTAAAATTGTAAAGTGTGTAAAATATTTGACAAAAACAGGTTGTAGTGTAAAAATAGTGTAGTGTAAAATAAATTTCTAAATTGCTTTGTTCTCTAGCCTAACTAACCCCATGCATCACCCCTGGTGAAAGTGATGGTTTTTTGCCAACCATGGATTTGCAGCAAAATTCCACCATCTGTATTTTTTTTTTTTCAAAACTGCAGCAAAAATTTGCTACTGCAACAAAAAGGTTTCCTGATTAAAAAATGATGAAAAAAAAAAGCCTATTGACTTTAATCCATGTCGACAAAATGTACCCCCAGACGATGTAGGTCTCTATAAAAAGATATTGCATAAAACAACTCATATGTAAAACCCGGCTTCATGTAAATAAACCATTTTCATAATAATATACTTTCTTAGTAGCATGTGCCGTTGGGTCATCCTAAATAGAAAATAGCAATTTTAAAAAATAAGGACAGCCTCCTGGGATTCAACAGTGCACATAAACATACCAAACAAACTATAAAGTTAGGTCACATGAGCCAATTAACAGACAGAGGTTTGTCGTTTGCTTCCACACTTTTTCTTGTTATAGTTAAAGTTGAAATATTTCTGGTCAGGTGATCTCTGAGGCAGACCATCACAAAACGGTGGTTCATGGCAAGAAATGTAAAAGGGCAATATTTACTTAAATATATATGTTCCAGTTTGGTAAGATTATTTAATATGCCACTTACTATGATATAAACTACCTGTTGCTCAAGTATTCATTTTGGGGGTATAGTTTTCCTTTAAGAAAAACGGCCATACACTTTAATGCATTAAGCCAGAAAAGTCACCTTAAAAAACTCATTGACTTTAATGCATTTGGAGTGAGAAAAAATGTTGTGTGTCAAATTGCCAAACAGAAAATGTTTACGTACATTGACTTCAATGTGTTTCACACATTTTTTGTCGTTTTGCTAATTTTTTTTTTGCAGTTTTGATGATTTTCTTGACAAAGTAAAACAAGACAAATTCACTCATCACTAGGGAAAATATACAAAACATAACTGGAATATTTAGAAAGCTCTGTGTTTTTGTAAACCCTAAATCCCCAAAAACAGTGCCAGTGCATGCTATCACTCAAGACCTGACATAAGCCCATTGAAGTCAAAGGTGCAGACCATAGCAGCAAAAATGATCTGGCTTGAAAAGTGTGAAGAATGATGGCTTGCTATCATCTAAAGATGGACTTGTTTGGCAAGGGTACCAAACTGGCAGATATTTGCTGGATTTCACCACCCAGGTGGCAGAACAAATGAAACCTATCCCCTGATTCAACAAGACCTATACATGGGATTTATGTGATTTTAAATCCTGTCCAGTATATATCTGGAAATTGCATTTGAGATATCAGTCAGATAGTCTGTATTATTGACCACTCACATGGGTCAATAAATTGTCAACTAGGTTTTAGTGGGCAAGTTGACAGCTAATATCAACTTTTATGTTGCCACCATAAGGAAGAAGATGAATTGGTGACCGGATAATACAATCTGTTAGCACACCATATATTTCACTGGCTAAAGCTATGTACTGTAGTTTAGATGATTCAAATAAAATTACACAATTTTTACACATATATTACCTAACACGGAACACTCTTCATCACCTTTCAAATATTGACTATTACTAGTAGTTATCTTTAAAGTAATTTGTTTTAATTGTTAAAACCTGGTGACATAGGTTATTATCAGGGATCCTTTTTAGGGTAGTGCAGAAAGTATATTTTCTCCAGGCCCCCAACAATATCAGTCTGAACTGCAGTATTCAGAAACCCACAAGGATCCTGACATGAGAGGAAGCTCTAAATTTTTCTCCACATTGCCTGCCCTTAGTCATAGTATTCATTACTTTAATGGGTGATAATCTATTTTTTAGAGAATGGATACAACATTTTTTTTTAAAAAAAAGTGATTAAGTCAAAGTATAAACAGTTATACACACCAAGTTGTGATGCCCTCTTAGGAGAATATATAGGTTTGGGGTTGCTTTATGTGGCGTAATAAGGAGGTTAAATGATCTTTAAATGAATTTTGCTGAAATAAAATCTATTCACTATAAGTAAATTTGATTTATATGAAGGCACCTTAGATATTCTTCCCCAGTAATGAATAGCAAATATGTACCTCCTGTGCATCTTCCATCAAATCCTAAGAGATTTTAAATGTTAGTGTATATTTTCAGTATTCTTTTCATTTTATTGTCCTTGTAAACTGTATAATAATGACTCCTACTTGTGATAATGAATGCAAAATATTTGCATCCCATTCATGCAATATGTCCTTGTGTGTTGTGATCAATTGCAAACAGTATTTGGCATACATTTGACTATTTCCCGCATGTTGACTTTTATATTGTTTATCCAATACTCAGGAAAATGGAGGTCATTAATTGAAATAGCACTAAGCTATTGGTTATAACAGGATTACTTATTTTACCCATAAGTAAATGTGCTTTTTTCATCATAAACAAAAGTGGATACATTCTAAAACCACATTTTTGATAGGGAATGTAACAGTTTTAAATAGACATTAAAACATTTAAGACATTTTTTAATAATAAACCAGTACCTTGTACTTGAAAGGTCTGAAAAAATCTAAGGTCCCAAGCATTCCAGATAATATATTCTATAGCTGCATTTGTTTTATATTACTGTGTCTTATTTTGTGAATGAGGATATTTCCCAACATTTATTTCTCATGAAATATGTGCTCATTTAACATACATAATTATCTATAGAGCTGTAGGATGTATTAACCTGTGTAAACTTTATCAAGATTCATAAATTACTTCTTCTTGAAGATGTTTCACCAGTCATCCAACTAGCTTTCTCAGTTCAGAATAACTTGTGAATAAGATATTTTGGGAATATGTCCTCTGGAATGCTTTTCCAATCAGCATCATCTGTTAATCATAATCAGAAAGAATATCATGAAGTTCAAGGAGAAAAAAAACACAGCAAGTCCAGTTGATTTGGCTTATTTCTACAATCTATACCTGAAAGCTATAGAAAATTATCCATTTTGATTGAATCAAAGTGGACTATCTTATTGATCAATTCAATAGGCTAGTTTCATTGATCTTTCTTGCATTTGGAAAATTTTGGCAACCCAATAAACATGAATTCTGTACGAAATCCTGTGGGATGCTTTTAAAAATCCACCCCATTGTCTTGTTTTCTTGTAATATTTGAGTTGTTTATGTTTTATTGAGATTTTCTCATGATAGTCTGTAAGTATCTTTGAGAGCACCTTGACATCTTAAATACCAATCTGGGATTATTACATGGCAGGATGAAAAGGTTCTAAAGAGAATGCTATGACCAGCAAAAGGTATCTTTGGAACACCTCTTCCCTAACAACCTAGAATCAGAAACTATTGTTTCCAAGGGAGGCATGGCTATTAGGGAACTGTGCTGTCTTAATATGATCTACAGCATATCTGTGAAGTACAGACGCAGCCACTTGGATTTATGTGTTGAATGCGTCATGGCTCAGGGTTAACTGAAGAAACTGTGTTATCTAAAGTCATCTTAACTCATTTAATGCATTTAGCCTTTTCATTAGCATACCAAAGCACCATTGTTTTCAATGGTGAACTCTTTAATTGGATGGGATGCTGTGACACAATATTCTGTGATAAGTGAGTTAAATGGGATGGCATGAGTTATTCTGTGTCACACACACAATCCAAAATGGCTTCATCTGTATGTTCTGGTTATGATTAATAATCATAGTTCAAATACTGCCATTTGTTAGCATGTTTATTTATTTTTGGAAATGTATATTTAAAAAATTGAAAACGGGGAAAAGTGCTACTACAATTTTTGTAGCTACATATAACCATTACCATTATCATTAAATGAAGAAAAATAAATAAAAAATAACCATTATAGCTTAATTAATAGCTGCACTCCATCATGTAAAGAAAAGGACCTCAGACCAGTGATATTTTTATGTTAATAGTCCATCAGTAAAA
>CM044434.1:15038091-15048379 GCA_024363595.1 Xenopus borealis | reverse complement strand
AGATATGATGTAACTAGAGGGTGAGGGAGAGGAAATATGACTCAGGGAACATGGGTGGGGCTAAGAAAATGTTGCTGAACTGAATGGACACTTCTTCTTTCAAATTCTGAAAATGCTTGATCTGGATAGCTGTCAGAAATGAGTGATAAGTAAGTGTTTTTATAACACAAATTTGATGCAGTTGGGTATAGATTTTATTGTACTAATTAATGTTATATATCAGTGAGAAAAATGGTATGGTTTATATTTCATGAAAGTTTTCCTTTAATTTAAAAATGGAAGCTTCTGTAAAAATCTTCATGATAATTTCCCTTTAAAACCAAAAACTAGAAATCTTGTTGTGTGCTTATGTAAAATATGTTTTTATCTTGTGACAGAAGAAACAGGATAAGCATCATCCTGTACTGAAATTATGTTTATTTTTAAGGTGAAGGTTCTCAGTGGAATGATGCCTAGACAGATGGACAGTGCAATAAAAAAATGTGTCTATCAGACTTGTGGGAACCATGCCTAAAGCTCCTGCCATGAAACGTTGATCTGTTCCATAATGATGTTGTACATAATCGGTGTTCTCTTTTCCGGTTCCTGATAACTCATGGATATACATATGGCAACCAAACAGTTCCTTGGAAAGCTATTCAATAGACCTGCGTTTTTTGCCTTTTTTTTTGCTACAACCAAACAGTTCCTTGGAAAACAGATCAATGAGCAACACATTGGTTGCCTTTTCCTGCTGCTGCTGGTTTCAAAGCATTGCTAGAATGTCCTGGCACCCAAACAGTTCGTAGATATGCTAACAAAAGTGGTACTTTCTCTTCCCTAGAAAAACTTTAATGAGCCCAAATTCAACAGACTTGGCTGTAGTATAAAATAAACAGCTTGGTGTTAGTAAAGAGGCTAAAAACAACTACTTCTCTGTAAGAAGCCAACAGAACCAATTACTGTCAGTATTAAATAGGAAAGCTGTTTCAAGAATAATGTATTTATGTATACTCTTATTTGTATATGCACCATTGTACATTAAATAAGAATACAATAGGCTGAATCTAACACAGTAGTATAAATAAATACAATCATATCCACAATGAAGAGGTAGTTGCTAAGACACAAGAGGAAGGAGGTCCCTGCCCCACAGAACTTACAAGCTCAGTGAATAGTTAACTTACTGATTTATGTGTTGTATTTTATATTGTATAAATATATGATTTGTTTTTAATTGTATTGAATTGTAGCGCCTTCCTTAAAGTGGACCTGTCACCCAGACACAAAAATCTGTATAATAAAAGTCCTTTTCAAATTAAACATGAAATCCAATTTCAAATTTTTATAAAAGCATTCATAGCTGTTTTAAGCTCATTTAAAAATCAAAATATTGTCTGACACTCCTCTATGCCTTAGGCATAGAGGCGGGGCAGATAATTACTTTCACTTTCCATTCAGCACTTCCTAGATGCCACTGCTCCCCACACATTCCCCCAGTTCTCTTAACCATTTAATTGTGTAGCCAGGACATGGGGATAGACATCAGGTCCCCCATTCTGGTGCACAAACAAGATTCTGAGACGATACAAGGCTTGTCTTAATAACAGTGTCCACAAAATGGCTCCTGCCTGCTTGTTATAATTATGAATTCCCAGACTGAAGAAAACAAGATTAAAATAATTTATATAGTGTAATTAGTGTTCATTTTGCTTGACTAATGTGATAAAATAGGATTTTGAATATTTTTTGGGGGTGACGGGTCCACTTTAAAATAACGTCCTTGCCCAAAATGGTAATTTTTTTGTGTCACGTTAGCAAACAAATCAGTTTGTGCATCAAACTATTATGCCAACACATATCTGGAATGCTGGGGACCTTGGTCTTTCTGAATAGGGGGTCTTTCCATAATAAGGTATACTAAAATATCAATTAAACATTAAATAAACCAATAGAATTGTTTTTTTGAAAAATAAAGTAAGCATGACAATGTGAATAAATTGCAACATTTGCAACAGTTTTATTTTTTGTCCAGGCAACTCCATAGAACAGCGTTCCAATAATCACGTTTACTGTAACAGAATGCTAAAGTAGTTTCATTATCCTCCTGTTTTAAACAACAACATATTTTTGCATGGTGGTGCAGGGGCAATGCATAACTCCTAGCATCATATTCAAAATCTGTAAACTTGACAAAGTTGGTGGGGAGAAGATAATGGCCTTTTGTTGACTGCCTCACTGGTTTTGACAGCCGCTTGAAATACCAGAGCTGGGCACCTGCTTGTTTGATGTACAGACTGCAGCTTGGAAAGGATCAGTTAAATATGGCTTTCTGCACAGTCTATTAAATTGCCGACAGAGGGAAAGCAACCAATCTGCTAAAAATCTGACTTACTGAGTCCTGTTAGAAAAGCTATGAGTAAGATGACTGACAGGCGTTTAGTAAACTGGAGGTTTAATTCAAACTCTTCTTAACACTCTTCTTAACAAAAACTTTGTCTTGGGACTATAGAGCTTTAGTCTGTAGAACTGTTTCGGTATACTGGGAAGCTACAGCATTCTTCTTTTGTTACAAAGCTATCACAGACAGAATATAGGAATTGCAGATCAACTACATGAATGCAGCTTACACAATTTTGCTGATGTTTTAAATTCTCATAAGACTGTGATATAATTTTTGTAAAAAGGTTTTTGCGATGTAATAAATAAAATCTTCGAAATTCAACCATCAATTTTTTTAAGGGTATATTCGACCTATTTCAATCAAATAGGGCCATTTTTCAATTGAATAAAAAACATTTGAATGCATAGTTCAATTCAAATGATTTTAACCAAAATCCTTGAAATTCCTAGAACTTTAAGGTGGTAAATAGTTGAATTACAAGGATTTTAATTTTAATAGTCGGAGTAGACCAAAATTAAATATATATATACATGAATATATTTGGATCGTGCACCCTCCTTTAAAGGTTTGTTTGGAGTGCTGGCATTGCGGGACTTTATATATATATATATATATATATATATATATATATATATATATATATATAAACAAAAAATTGAGGTGCACACTGGGAACCTTTTTTAAATGGTTAAAAATGAATTTCTTTATTCAATCCATTAAAAATGACAGGTCAACGCTTCGGTCCATGTCTAGGACTAGTGATGGGCGAATCTCCCCCGTTTCGCCGAAAAATTAGCGAAACGAGTCACGTTTTTGACGCGCATTGCGTCGTTTTTGACGCGCGTTGTGTCGTTTTCGTCGCGTTGGCTGGTATACTGTAACCAACGGGGCTTACCCTAGCAACTGTCTTATAGATTACAAACTGCATCAAAACAAACAAATTATGAATATAATCAATAGACATATCAGTTGATTAGTAAAAGCATGGAACTAACTCATCATAGAAATAAATGCAGATCAAAGTCCCGATTTAACTCTTTAGGGGAAAGTGTTTTTAACCTATCTATCCACTGAACCTCAGTTTTCTTTAATTTTCAAATGCGGTCTCCACCTCTTACCGGTGGGGGAATGTGTTCAATCACTCTGAATCTTAGATCATTGGGGGGAATGCCCTGCATCTATACATTGTCCAGATACAGGCAGAGCTCTATTTTTAGTGTTCATGGTCGATCTATTTTTGGGTGGTTTCACCAACATAGATCAGCCCACATGGACATATAAGCATATATGTCTGTAATGTAACTCGAAAGCAGTGAGCCACCCTATGGACTATATATATATATATATGCTGTCTTGGTTTATGTGATGAAACCAGCTAATTATCTACAAATATTCTATATTATCAAATTTAACAAACAATTTAGGAAAAACAATGTACAGCCCTGGGTTATTTATCTCTCTAGTTGTCATGGGCAAATCTAATGCATTTTGCTTTGCTGAAAATCGTGGTAACAGTGCAATTTTACCAAAATACATCGAAGTCTATGGGCAACAAAATTCTTTTTTGATGAGTGACAAATTACACAACACATTTTAGATGTGCAACGATTTTCATTCATTAGTGAATGGGAGTCATTTTTGCGGTGTAGCTTGGCAAAAATTCTGCTCGTGATTATGTTGATTTCGTAAAAACTGTAAAACTGTAAAACTCTAAAAAAAAGAGTGAAGTTCACTCAGTTGACTTGCATGGATCCCAGTGGAGTGAACTTATGACATGGTTAAAATACAGCATAAAAGGACCACATTTATTCAGATTTAAGCAAATTCACCTTTAAATGCTACTTATCTGCTATGTTTAGCTTTGCTTCACTCATTTTGATTCATTTTGGTACTATTAAAGTACATGGAAGTACAAGTTTAAAAAATTTCCAAAATAAGCCAGTACTTGATGCTTTTTTATATCTCTAAGGTCTGGCTCAGGGGCAGCAGATGAATTAAAGTGTACATGCACCCCAGGCTTTTGGGAGTGTGGCAGGATAAGTAAAGAGAAGAAGTCCACCCACACATTGTATAGTTAAAATAATGTAAAAAAAAAATATATATATATTTTTTTTATTTAATATTACAGGCTTGTTCAGATATGCTATACTGGGCAGATGTAAGAAAAACAGGCTGGCTTTTTAAATTGCTCAGTATCATAAAAATCAGTAATTCCCCAGTGATGCTGTCCCATAGGCAACCATTTTGATTTTTTAAATTGCCTGATGATACAAAGCAAATTGGTGGTCACAGAGATGTTATTTAAATTGGGCAATAAATCACTTTTGTCTGTTTCCTGGTACATTTTCCAACACAGTGATGTAAAATCAAAGACAGATGTTTTGTATTTGTCTCTTAGAAGCACATACAATTGATTAGTGATTATAAAACAACCTGTCAACAAAAATAAAATAAATATGTGCCCACCCTTAGTTTGCCCACCCCTAGTTTCTCAGCGGTACCCAGCATCAGCTGCTTTCCCTGCAAAATACAGATGCAGCCACTGGGATTTGTGAGTTAAATGCGTCATGAATCAGGGTTAATTGAAGAAACTGTGTTATCTAAAGTTATCTTAACTCATTTAATGCATTTAACCTTTTCATTAGCATACCAAAGCACCATTGTTTTCAATGGTGAACTCTTTAATTGGATGGGATGCTGTGACACAATATTCTGTGCTAAGTGGGATAAATGGGTTAGATGAGTTAAGTTTTTCTGTGTCAAATGTACAATCCAAAGTGGCTTCATCTGTATACTGAAAATGTAATACTGAAATTTGTTTTTTTTACTTGAGCTTTAGAGTTTATAGAGATATTGGTCTCTTACTTACAAAAGGATGAATTTGGCACCATAATCTAATCAAAACACCACCTGCATATTTAGGATTCAAAAGTATATTAAGGGGCAGATTTACTATTGGTCGAATTTTGAATGATAAAAAAATTCGAAATACGACCAGGGAATAGTGGGGATTTTACCGCAATTTGAATGACCGAACGATTGGATATAGAAAATTTGATCGTTCGTTCGAATTTTGAATCGAATATTCGAATCAAATATTCGAACAATTTTTTAGCGATTAATCGAATTTTTTATATTCGATCTTAGGGAATGATCCTCATTTTGGTAGGTTTAATCTGGCGAAGTAGGTGGTCGAATTAAAATTTAAAGGGTAAGTATTCGACCATCGAAATTTCGAAATTTGAATATTCGAACTATTCAAATTCGACTATTTGATGGTCAAATTTGCATATTTGAAATTGGAATTTGAATCTTTTTGAAAATTCGATTGAATATTCTAATCACTCATGTGAATTTATGTGAATTTAGTAAATCTGCTCCTATGTGTATGAATCCAATACATATACTTCTAAGCTTTTCATGGAGAAGCCAGATCCACAAGAGGCCTCGTTTATGGCAGTCATTCATTACAAGAACATACCTCCAAACTGTCCATTTTTCAGAGGGACAGTCCTTCTTTTGTACTGGAAAAGTCCCTATTTTCTCTGCACTGAACAGCCATAAAAAATGTTTCTAACTAAACTGGCTTTTGGCAGAGAGCCCAGAATAGCTAACAGGTGCAAATAAGATATTTTGTAACCATTTTGAGATAAGAAAGTAAGTAATTGTAACAGTTTAGATAAGGAAGTCCCTTGGGACTCACAGCTTAAATGACAATTCACCTTCATTAGCAAAGCTGTAATAACTGAAAAAAAAATCAAAGAAATATTTTCAAACTTTTATAACCTGCCAAATTTTGTAAAATAAACATTGTAAACATTGTAATTAGGAGGTGTGGCCACAAAATGGGTGTTGTCTAAAAATGTTGCCGTGCTAAGTGCAGCAAATTTTTTTGTCTCTCTTTTTATTTCCAAAATGTTGGGAGGTATGCATGGATGCCTTGCACCCAACAGCACTACACACTTGTGTCAGATTTGTAATGCGGTAAAAGGTGAAGAAAGAAGCAGTGCTCCAGACACAAGTTCTCATATCCTGGAACAGTTTGGCTGACATTCATCCTTCATCAAAGTTTACACTGTACACTCGGCAGGTAAATAATTTACTAGGAATGATTAAAGCTTAACAATAGCATACAGAATATTTCTGAATTCTGTGCTCACTTTTACATCTTCAAAGTCTTCCAAATGAATCAGCTCATATTATTTTGTCATTCATTAATGAAACAAATTGCCTTTTATTCACTAATCTCTATTGTGCAAGAGCTATTTTCTCTAAATCAATACATTTGACTTACCCTTACCATTCCTAACTGTGAGATTTGCGAGTTAAATTAATCCTTGCTTTATCAAATTATTTTATTGAAGCTGTTATCCTAGGGCAATGAGCTAAGCTGTAAAAGTTGACATATTTAGAAGTGGGGGATTATGATTGGAATAATAAACCAATGATACCGATGTTGGTTTGCACATTTCCTAATAATGTTTGGTCTGTATATAAAATAGTTTTTAGAATAGGATGTGTATATTATATCCTATTGTATAAGGCATGGGCTACATAATAAACCTTGCTGAAACTAAGGAAAAACAGTCATATTTTCTGAGAGTTTTATAAATTGTACACTCTGGACATGGAAACATCTAGATAATCATATTGACTTTGTATTTATCTTGGATTTATCAGTGATTGAGGGCTTACTGCTGCTGTGTCTGGAAGATCTAGATCTCATTCCGTTAAGACTGCCTCTAAATGGTCTCTACTTTTACAAAAAAAAGGCAAATTATCACAGTAAAATCCAATGTGTTGGCAGGCAGAGCTCAGGAGTTGAAGCGATAGGTAGAGCGATATTTCAAACTGTTATAGTGCAAATAGGGAAAGTTGTTATCTTTTCTACTCAATAAAATTCAGATATCAAGTTCTGGAAATAACTGCAGATGTTCTCTTGATTTTGAAATGATTTAATGTGCAGGAAAAATGTCTTATATTTATAAATTTTGTTGTAGTCTTTATTAAATATATAATAATATTAGGAGAAAAATTCATTACATGCACAAAAAATTAAATTTTTTAGCTCCAATATTTCGTTATAAATAGTGATGAGTGAAATTTTTCGCCAAGTTTTGCTGTCAAAATGACACCCATAAACTTAAATGGGTGAAAAAATTGTTGCCCATAGATTCAATGCATTTCTTAAATTTTTTGCTGTTTTGCAACTTTTTGGAGAACAGACAATGGTCAGATTCGCCCATGACTTGTTATCTTTGTTCTCAATACCCTACTAGAGAGATCTGATATGACAGCTCCAAATGATTTGTATAATATTATTTGTATTTATTATTATTGTATATATGCCGAAAAGTACGAGACAGGTCTGAAATATATTATGTGTAAAACTCTGTAGCCAGAAAGCTTTAAAATAAAGGAATGTCATTTAACTTGGTGACCCGTTTATTAAAGGTTAAATATTAGGGGTATTAGAGCTTTTTGAAACCACAATTAAACTCATTTCTCTAAAACCACAAATGCCATGTTGGCTATTAAATGATCCAAATAAATAAAGTAGAAATGGAACAAAAAATGTCAAAAATAATTAGAAAAATTTGTGGCTAAAAAAATCCAAAAACCTGTCTGAATGGCTAAAAAAAAGTCCAATTGGAGCAGCACAGCTCCTATTTACTGCTGTAGGAGTTTTTTGAGGCTTCTACACATAATACATTTTGAACTTCAAATTCAAACTGTGATTTTCAGTAAACATTTATAAAACAATAAAGTTAACATAAACAATATAGATTAATTTTCTAAAAAATAAGCATCATGGCTCTTTTATAAACTTTTCGCTGGACAGAATGGTGAACACAGTGAATATATATTTATCTTCTCATTGTTATAATTAGAAAGCTGGATCAGAGTGGTGTATATAATGTGCAAACATATTAACAATTTTTTTTCCACACTGCCACCATGTCCATAAGAGCTTTTTAAATATGACAAAATTGCAAACGGCAAATATTTATGCTTTTGACATGACATATCTTGTATAAGGCATCTATTGACAATAGGAAAGGGAGTATGACGTTGTTTGGTATTTTGCACCTTTGGAAGAAGATAACGATAGAGATCAGATAATTTGTTGTAACCCAGAAACATAAATATCATCAATGAGATACCATATACTCTAATATAATATACTGTAATATATTTTTCAATTCAAGTGCATGAAAGACACCGGATACGATGATAGGTATATCAACCTGCTGACGTATGCCTGGCTGAAAAGTGCTCCATCTGTCATAAGCCTAATTTTTATTTTGGTTTTAGTTTCTTTTTGGGGTATATTACTGTATGTCATGTACCTGACAGAAAACAGTATAAAAGACTTCAAGGTAGATAAAGAGTACAAGAAGCAGTCAATATAGATATTAACCAACACAAATAGTTAAAGTATACGGAAATATTTCAGTCACATTTAAATGCTTCTGTTTGTTACAGCATTAGAACAATATATATATCGTCAGTAACTGTTATCTCTCTTGTAAGATGCTGACTTTATCTACGTGCTGCCAACTCTCTCCCTAAGTTTTTAGTACTGCAGTCAGCAGAAATACCCTTAATGTGATATTTACTTTCTCACATGCAGTCCTTATGGGACACTGCAATTACCATTGTACAGTACTTGGGCTCTTCAAATGAGCATTACACCTCAGTACTGGAAAGTAAGAGTGGCTCATGACTTGCCTCCTGGTTCTGCCTCTTGTATTCATGAACAGGTTGGACCACAGTCTTTCTAATGTAACAGCCATCTTGGTCTACTTTTCAACAATTGACTTGAGGCTTCAATGGTAAACAATAAAAGTGTGCTAATGGACATTTATTTTTAGAAGTTTAACTCTTGACAGCAGAATACGGATGTGTGGGCAAATGTACTAGATAGATAAGGGACATCTTTAAATTCTCCACCTTAAAAAAAAAAGTAGTATGGGATAACTCCTGAGAATTCTATGTTTTTGTCATTTTGAGAATAATATTCTTTCTATGAAAGTTTGCAGGTCAACCTATTGCCAGTAACAGCTTAGTCACTTTGCATTGATGTTTAGGCTATAAGTAGATTTATTTTCTTGATGAATGCTAAAGCTAGTAAAGGGGATATCCATCTAATAGGAACAATGTATGAATATCGATTTACAAAGAAGAATGCTCTGTGTATACAGTTACTTATAACCTCATGGTTCACAGTTAGTCCAGAAAAATAAATGGAAGAAAAGCCCTACATGTAGAAAGGGTATATTTACCCTTTAAAGAGGTGACTTCTAACGTCAGTTTCCTTGTTCTATACATTCTGTTCTGACAGTGATTGCTGACTTGTTACTTTGGAAAATAACTATGCTTCCATTATGCTTGATTGCAATGCTATGATGACCATTCTTTTTCCTCACAGAGAGATTTGAAGTGTCAGTGCTTGCTTATTACCACGGAAGCCAAAATACACTTATTAATTATGAAGGTTGCTTAGGTTACAGCTTCTGAAAATTAACTTAACAGTATTTCAATTTAGATTCCGGGAACAGCTTTCCCCTGGATTATTTAATCGTCACACCAGACTGTCCTTGCCTTCTCCCTGGTGTGTAGAGCTTTAAAAAAAAAAATTTTGCAGTAAGATAATCAGGTATATTTGTTTGCTGTTAGTCTATGATAAGGGGACCTTAGACTCACATTTGAATTAAATTTTGGTTCTGATATATAAGCATGCCAATGTAATTATTGGCAAAAACCTATACTACAGAAAATTATGTATTTAACTGGTAAATATATGATTCCATAATAAAGAAAATCTTTCATTCAAATATAGATTTATTTTATTTGCCTTTGAATACTTCCAATGCTTTTGTTGAATGTTTTCTTTCTGATCAA
>CM044434.1:14988658-15022136 GCA_024363595.1 Xenopus borealis | reverse complement strand
TGTAAATGGCCATGAGTGCCAAGAGCTGTATTTATTATGTTTGGTTCCTTAGATTTGATGAGTGAAACATAACTTATGCATCTGTGAGTATAATCGACTACCAGAAATTACGCTGTTTGGTTTGTGGATATTAACCATACTCTACAAATATCTTTCCCTTCTTCAAAACATCTTTCACTATATCTGATGGTGTATGTGAGGTGCTTTTGGAAATTTTAACACTGATAAGAATGAATGCAATTACAATGAATGTGTGAATTTATATATATATATATATATATATATATATCGAAACAAAGGGAACCGCACTCACAGGTCTTAAAGTAAAATAAAAATGTTTTAATGGTACACTGAAGACTGACGTTTCGGCCTTTCTCAAAGTGTGTAATAGAACATGAAACTGCCTTATATACAAGTTATGGCGGGAAAACAGACATTTACTGCTGACATAATAAAAACGTCACTCATGACTTAATGGTCATTTAAATAACACCCACACTACTAATATATTGCATTATTATACATATAAAACATCCCACAAAAAACATATAAACTTGATGCTGTTAAAACCAAGGGTATTGCAACTTTGTATGTATCTAGTATTATCGGTTACAACTATATTCATATATTACAGCTTGTTTGATACTGTTGCAATGCCCACAAACTTGAGTGTTAATGTAAGGCTAGAGCAGAGCTTATCCACTCGTTAGTCAAAATATATGTGAATTTATAAGGTACTAACGAGTGGATAAGCTCTGCTCTAGCCTTACATCAACACTCAAATATATAAATATATACATACATACATACAGTATACCCCCTATACTATGTACTGTAGAATACAGCAAGGGATATTTTATATTAGTTCAGTGCATGGTGGTTGGATCATATCACATATGTGGCACCAGAACTTGACCACAGAATGTAAGTCTACTTTCTTGACCCATCTCTCTGAGAATGTGGGTGTTTAACAGTAAAAAGTGACAATACCTTAGGGTCATCAAGGTGTATTTAGTTTTAGTTACATTTTAATGTTACTTCTCCAGCCACCAATGCTACAACAATGTTTGCTTATATAAATGAAAGCTGAGGTTGTAAGACCTACAGTATATGTATATCTCCAGATCTTAACAGACAGCCAGATCTATGACACAGCATGTACTACTTTTTTATCCAGCTGAGGGAAAGCAATTTAATTTGACCTTATCACTTCCGACTGTGTCTTGCTATGCTAGATTATAGTTTCCTGACAAGGTAGATAGGATTGGAAGGGAAAATTGCTTTGCCAAACTTAAAGAAATAGAGTGTATCTTGGCTTGTATCAAGGTATAAAAACATATGAAATGCCTGCTAAGTCATATAAATGCTGATTTATTTTTATTTTTTATTTATACGACAATAATATATTGGTGGAAGGATTTAGACAGCAAAGCACTGGTGTGAGCCAACATGGTTGAAACTATTCACGTCTAGGCTGTAAGAAAATTGCATCTGGTCAATCATTTTTAATAACTGTAACATGAAGCAGCCATATTACTTACATTAGCTCTGAGCATAGGCTATATTTGTGATGAGAATTAAAATATAAGGATATACAAATATTAGTTTTCCATAGTGGCCTGAATAACCCAAGCCTTCATTTAAAATGTTTAGGCAATGGAATTGTGCAGTGTTAGTCCATATAAACTACTTGTAAAGCCATCTCCCAAGTCCACCAGCTGTTATTTAACATGCTTGGCTTTTTAGTTCAGATACTGATTCAAGGTGGAGTAGATGTGTCTGATGTGTAGTATACAAAGTGTGCTACTCTACATCATACTTTCTTTTAATTGTTTAAAACACCTATGACTAATATATGGATACAATGCATCAGTTTATGGTACAATATAGCTCCTAATGCCGGTGGGGACCTTTTCCACCTTAAGCACCGTACAACCTAAAATGGTGTTCAATAATAATGATTTTATTGGTATTGACCACATACATTTTACAGTCTATTAAAATTGGTGGCCTACCTTATGACACTTTAATAATTTGAAAATAAATAGATACATAAATAATTATTTGTAATTCATTTCAATTAATTTTGGCGGAATTCATACACTTTCAATTCATTCTATACTGTAGTTGCTATAAAATCATCATGGAGGCTGTTAGTTTGATAACCTTTATTAATAAAGTTCACAATTTGTTGGTGCGTGTTGCTATATGTTCAATTAGAATGTCCTGTGCCAAATATGTTTTCATTTTATATTGGTGCAGGCTGCTTAGGACATAAAGTGCTAAGTTTGCTTATTATTTTTCAGAGGAATTCGTTCAATTAATTCAGGGTGAATACATTCAAAATACCTTTTTGGAGTCCATTCAATGTCCACCTGTGCCAGCAACTCACTAATATTTGGATAATATAACTTTCACATTTGCCAGCCAATTTTCAGAGTACACGCATTGTTTTCTGCTGCATAGATCAACAGCAATACAATAGCATGGGGCCCACTCTTACACCTTTGTATCATAGAGAGAGTGCATGTTGTCTTGACAGCTGGAGACAGAGAGGAAGAGTGACCAGCTGAGCCCCAGGGGACCCTGGGGCCAGTGATAGTATGTACAAATGTATTTGGACTATGCTGAGATACCTGTCACATCTCTGAAATTGCAAGAGCAGTCAATGAACTGTACAGTGTTCCTATTGCTTTGGTTATTTTCTGTATTTGGGAACGTTTACTGCATCATATGAAAACATTCCTATTATATCCAGGCAGAAGGGCTGAACTGGTTGTATTTGATTTTTATGCAATTAGTTAATAATCAGGGAAGCCAAGCAACTTGCATTTATAAGTTACCAGGGTAATAAAAATGAACATAGAACAGGAGCTAGTGGATGGATTGGTAGCCAGAGTCTTCCACTTACAGGAAGTAGGGAGTAGAATCCTGCATAATGAATACTTAATTAAAACAAGGAAAATGAATTGGGTACTTGCCCGAGCATTACTTTTAGGACTATTTACCCTTTCATTGTGTATAGTGATCGCACCTGATCTGTTTTGCAATTTTTGACTATAGTGCATTGAAGTCTATGAGTGACTCATTGGAGTATTTGGGCAATTTCTTTTGTGGTGAAACATGGCAAAATATTTTCACACATCAGTAATTGTGCATGCTTAGCCTATTGTTTATTTAATGTGTACCATTACATGCATGCTTGAGACCTGCATCATTTCAGATAAACATTAAATACCCTCTTAACAGTTATTTCTCCTGATGGTGTGGGCAGTCTATGGGTAGAATAACAAGCTATTTCCCCCCTCTGTCCTGGCTGCACCTGCCTTTGGAGTGACATCACTTTTTTCCATGGTGACATCACTTCCGGTAATGTGTTTCCTGGGTTTGTAAGTAAGTTAATCCCTTATGGATAGGGTCAGTAAGTGGTCTATGGAAGGGACATAGCAGGCTGGCAAGTAAAGGTGGGGATTATAATTCATGCCCTGTTCAAATCCAGTTTTATGTTTCCTAAATCAATCTGTGAAAATGTTTTCTTTGCCTACTAGGTGATGCCTTTTAATGGGCCAAGAAAATAATAATTATGAATGGAAAACACAGACTCAAAAGTCTCATAGGAAAATGCTTGCAGAGAAAGAGCAAAGTAAATAAATACCTATAAAATGTAAACTCATAAAAAAAGAAGCCTTTGAGGTTTCAAAAGCCCATTGCTCCATTTATAATTAATGTTGTGTTTGTTCATTTAACAATATCACCAGCAGTACAACCCACTTATTTGTGTCCAAAACCAATGCGGCAATACAATACTGTGCTACAGAATGCTATAAAAAAGAAAGACTTGTGCATGCAATCTCCTGGTTTATTCTTAATTTTGATAGTTATATTCTAATAATTTTAAATTGTACCATTAATATGATCACCCTATTCCTGCATCTTACTCCAGAGGCAGTACAAGGTCCATCTTTCCCTGAATGCACCCAATTTATCATTTAGCAGGCTGTGATTAACTGCACTGGCATCAATGTTTGTGCTGCCTTTTATTACATTTCAGTGATCTGGGTTGTTTTGATATATTCATTTTACTGTAAATCATCTATGAGGACTTTTTTCCTGGCCAAATCCAGTCAAAGGCTTGGCCTCCACCCTCTTTTTTTTTTTTTTTTTTTTTTTTTTTTTTTTTTTTTGAGAGATGCATGTATAAGTCATAGTATAAAAGGATAAATCAATTTCTGCAACCTTATGTGCTGACTCACTGTAGAGACAGTAATGGAACTATAGTAAGAAAAATGAATTTTCTTACATGTACTGTATACTTTATTCACAGTGAATGCTGCTATCTCATTTATGGCTACAGTCACCTCAAAGGCATCGCTCTTGCTATCTTCATTGTAGGATGGGAGCTTTAGCAGTAGGCCAAAATACACTCCCCTATGTGTCTTTCTTGACATTGTTACAAATCTCAAATCTGTGCATTGTTATAGCTGCCAACTCTGTGAGCCTAGATCTTTAGCTTTGTTACCACATTTATTTGATGTTGGTGGGGAAAAATTATCCATGTCGAACGCCTGTAAACCATAATTCAAAGTCTATTTGCTCTGTACGGTTGCACAATTTATTGGTACAATAAGCACAGTTGTAGTGTTTTGAATGTATTTTGCTTTTGAACATGATAAGAAATGTTTATACCTGAAGGCCATGAAGTTCCTCGCATATCAGACAAAAACAATATTATAAAAGAAAAAATGTAAGCAGTACACAGCATACTGTACTTCTTTCCCAGTTACAAATAATATAGATGTGTGAATAACCTCATCTAAGGAAGGCCTGTTTAAAGTTGGCGTTTAAAATAAATGCAATGGTGAATGTATAAATTTTTGCTCTGAAAAATAACAGATTTGGACACAATTATGCCACAGTGAAATGTTTTTATTAAGTAGAAAATAAATCACACTTTTGCTGTCATTATTTTTGATTTATTCTTGCTATAATGTGTGGATTGAGGATCATGAATGTTGCAAATCTGCCTCTTGGAGCCAAATGCATTTGACATACTGTACAAAATATGTGTGTGTGTTTCTTGAATAGTGCACTCAAGCATTAGTACCAAATATGATACCATAAATTGGCCATAGTAAACAAGAGGAAACAAGGAGGACTAAAGAGAATTATTTCTTTGTGCAAGGTGTAAAGTGCAAAAACTGGTGCAACATACTCCCACACATGTCTTTTACCAGTGCACTGTTCATTAGGAATATAATTGGGCACAGTTGGCTAAGTAGCCATATACCTATGTTTCAATTGAGCTAGTTAGACAAACAGAATAATTTCACCCACAGATTTGTGATTAAGCAATAACAAAAAAAAACTAGAAAGATGTGGTCTGTAACCCATATAGATCTTGGGCTCTGTCTCAATGCAAACCAGTTCAGACGATAACTCATGAAATAACAAAATAACTTCTGGCATATAAAACTTCACTTTTAATTATTAATATTAAAATATTTATCTGAGATGCACCCACACAAAACACAACAAGTAACTACATACTCACTGCATATCCGAGTCCATTCAGTACTGGGCTATTGCCTTAAAAACACACAATTAAAAATGTCACAGTAGGTGGAGGTAGAGGATATGAGGTGCCCATAAGTACAAGGCTCCAGTAAGCATAGAGCGTTTAGACTCTCTATATTGGGTACATTTATAGCCTCCACCCTTCTCAAATTCAATTCCCAAAGCCAATTCTACCTAGCTATGTTAGGACTGGATGGGAGCTTTCCCCCACCGTCCACCTATGCTGCCTTAAGCATTTTGTTTCTTCAGGGATATAGGCATAGGCATTGATGCCTATGATTAAGGGAATGCTTTCCCAAAATGTGTAAGGCATGGTTGTTACCTTACATGTTACAATAAACCTCCTAAAACCTATCCTGATTTGCTTATCTGGACTTGTATCACAGCTGGGACACTGTTGGCTGTTAACATGGAGGTTACGAAGCTGATTGAAGGGACACAGCGTGGTGTTTTGAGCCCTAAGTGGTCATAATTTCACTGACTTTTGTTTATCATTCGCTTTTAAAGCAGCAGCTTCCTTACAAGTAGTTAGTTCATTATCACCTTACCATTCCTAGCTCTTAATCATTTGCACATGTATTCTACATGTTTCCCTGGCACCATCTATCAGTTCATTAACAGTGCTTTCTGCCATTGGAATTCTTTGACATATGCTAATCACTTCCTGTAACTCTAATCTACAGAAAAATGTTAATATATTTCTTGGAACAATGTACGAACACTACAGGACAATATCCACGCCCCACATATGTCTCTTTAGATTGTTTGCACCCAATTTTATTTCTAAATAAACCCAGTTTTATTTCTAAATAAACAAACCTTTGTTTGTTAATACTTTGTGTTTGCCTAATTTGCAGGTTTACCTATATCTTAGATATATCTATTGTACATGACCCTTTTTTCCCATTCTTGTAAACATAACAGCATAATTCAGTGTTTTTTCATCTATTTGTCATTGAAGGTTTTTCAGTATGTTGTCTGTATCTCCTGTTCTTTCCAGCAAAATTATCTTATCTCAGAATAAGAAGTTGGCTCGATATAAATAAAATAATATCTTGTCCTCTAGATTTCATCTAACCACCGAAATAGGCACCTGGAGGGTTCCATGCCCCAGGGATTAGCTAGAGGGTCCAAAAGGTTAAGGAGTCTTTATGTCTCTTCAAATTTCTTTTCTCAAACAATTTAAAAATCTGAAAGTTTGCAATGCTGGTGCTTCTTTAAAAAAATTCAGATAGTTTCCTAAGAAGGGGTTCTTTGATAGACATAGCCACTGAAAAGGAAATTGCACTGAAGTAAAATCAATACAAAATTTTATAAAAGAACACAAGAATGACCTCTGCCAGTCCAGAGACTCTAAATCTATCAGCAGGGATTAGCAAACACTACTCTGTGCTGTTAGTCCAGTTTTCTACAGCCATTGCACAAATTCAGCAGCTCCTACTTGTAAAGCAGAACTAAAAGAATGACTCTTTATAGGCACAATCTAAAGTGCCATTTCTTACCTATCTGCACATGCCATCTTGAGATATTTGTAGCAAATTCGCTGTCAATTCCCGCGATTTGCGGAACGCCCGCAAAAATCCACCTGGCAAAAATTTGCGTTGAAAGAAACAGAGTCAAATAATCTGCATTCTTTTTCCCAAGTTAAAGATTAATAGAAAACTATAACACTGTCACCCTCTGTCTTTTAGCTGGGTCCTAGCAAAATGTCAGAGCAAAGGTTTAATGCTGTTGGACTTCTCAAACATGTACCATAAAATATGTAGGAAAAACAAGTACAAGTTCTTAGCTAAAAACCTTTTTTTTAAGAAGCACATGAGGACATGTTAGAGTGTAGTCATACAGAATTAGCAGTTTTATAGAGGTTCATACACTAATTACAATTGTGAGGGGGTGAAGTAATTGTCAGAAAAAAAGTCACCTAAGTGAAAGGTATCCCCTCTAGTAAAAGTATTTAATGGAAGAAAATCTAATTCCCTTTCACTTAGGGGCAAAAAAAAAATTAGACCCTTCGCCACCTTAAACCTGCCAAATTACTATATTAGCCTAGGGGGGCCCTCCTGGAGCCTTTAAGGATTGTTTTTCAAAATTTTTGAAAATAGTTTGTATGGCCAAAATTGTTCGAATTGAACGATATATTTGAACGATTCAAACAATTTGTATTTCGATTGAAAAAACACCTTAATGGTCACATTTCCAAGTTTTTAACTTTGAAATTCGACCCTTAGTAAGTAAATATGTTCCTTAGTCCCTACACTTAGGCAGGTGTCGCCAGGGGAGTCCTAACTACAGTATTTCTCAGTGGTGGAGGCCAAACATGAAGAACCAAGTTCCTCTCATTAAAACTAAGGTAATTAACTTGTCACAATACCCCTTGGCCAATGGGGAATACCTCCCTACCACAGTGCATAAGTAACTGACCAGGCCATATGCATGAACATGTAAGACATAAAAGGAGCATAGTGCTATCAAAGTACACACATAAATCAAGGGAAGCAATCTGTTTTGAACAGTACAGGTGATTTCTTTTATTTTCATTGTATAGCTTTGCTTTATTCTGTATGTGATGGAAATCGTTCAATTACTTCCATGATTTTAAAAACAAAATGTTAACATTTTGGAGGAAAGTCTGTCTGTGCATGAATTGTTAAAACACCTGCACCAAGCAATAACTGTTGGATATAAGGACAGAATAAGTAATGACAATTTACATTTTAATTAGCCTTTTGGAAGAGCTTGAAGTTCAAAAGCAGCATTCCATTTCATTAAAGACTCAGCTCATTCATTTATTCACATGGCAGTTTCACCCTTTATGTGTCGAGAACACCTGCTGAGTCACTTCCTCAGGTATCCCATACACACACATGTGGGTATAACAGGTTTGAAATGTGTCAACAAAATGAAAAATAATAAGTCAATGAAGCTAATTACATTTTTCCTTGTACCGCTAGGCAATCATTTCATGCTTTTTTTTTTTAACAACTGCAACCCCCTGGAATATATTGCAGAATGACTACAATTTATTGATTTATTTATTTATGCCTCTTTTTTAATAATCCATGATCCAAAATCCAGATGTTTTTGATCTACAGCCTTCCTCTGCAAGGGTTTGGGGCCAACATAGTTCCAACATTACTTCATCACCTTCTTTGCTAGATCTAAATGGATAAGTTGGTGACACTACATAGACCCTCACCCTACTATATTTATGACTTTATCTTGAATATTGCTGTTATATTAGACTCCATTAGGATTAGAGATGAACACATAATTCTTTGAGGATTTATAGACTGAGGGACTGAGGATTTTACTAATCATCTACAGACTTATCATCTGCCTATCATATTGATACAGGTTATTTGAATTTATAACATGCTGAATCACAATAGAATCTGCAAAAAAAAAGATAAATGCAAAGTATAATCAGATTTTAAATGGCTCTTGGATGAGGTCTTGGGCAAGAGTGCTTCTCAAACAATTGCCTTTTTCGGAGCTGTTCCCCATATAAACCACATTTACTGCTATGACTTTCATGAAATAATTTTGTAGAAATAGTTTCTCAATCATTTGATTTATACAGTCGTAGATATAAATGAAACATGTTTCATGTATCTTGAACGTCTAAAGACCTCTAATGCTCTTGGAAGTGAGACAAAATAAAATTACATAGCATATTTTTCTTAGTACCAACACAATATTTGTTGTTGTTAAACTTTTTATTCAGTTCTATATATAACAAGTGGTTTCTGTGCAGAAATATCAACATTGTTGTAAGTACTGGACCTTGTTATCCATTATCTGTTCCATCCTGCTGCCTAGTGTTAGTGTTATTACAGCTACGAGCAGCATTGACCTTGGCCATCCATTTTATTATATTTTGCCCAGATATAGAATCTCATCTTCTTATGTACACAAAATGTAAGATAACCAGTTATAGCCTCTGTTTAACACTATAACTGTTTTGCCTAGAATCCCACAATGTTAACTAACACCTGCCTTTGGGATCCAGAACCAAGGAAATTATCTGAGGTTAGATAACCATATTTAGAGAAGTGAGTTGTTTTCAATTTATATTTTTTTTGGAAACCTGATGTATATAGTAGATAAACAATGGGTCAAACATTCATATTGTCTGGGACTACATCTGTTTAGAAGCTTTTTGTTTTAAAGTACTGTAGGAAGATCTCCTTGGAGTCAAATGCACCGTTCAAAGATGATCCTGATTTATACAGTATATGGACAATTTTTGTAATTAGGTAGACCAACAAGGGACTTCCAACTGTTGCAACTTCCACTGTTGCAACAGTTGCCTTCAGTAAGGTGTAATACAGGGGTGTCCAACCTTTTGGCTTCCCTGGGCCACATTGGAAAAAGAAAAGTTGTCTGGGGCCACACATGAAATACACAAACACTTTTGATTTGTAAAAGTAAAGAAAATGCAAATTAAAACTACAATACCAATCAAATAACCAGATATAGACAGACTGGAATATACTAAAATATGGGACACCTGGATATTAAATAGACTTATTATTATATTATTATTACTTCTAACTGGGAAAGGGGCAGCGTTCCCCCTCTTACCTACTCCTAAATCCTTTGCAACATGATGTTTCCTCGGGAGCCAAGCCTTTCAAACTGGGCCACATTCATGTCCATACACCTTACTGAAGGCAACTGTTGCAACAGTGGAAGTTGCAACAGTTGGAAGTCCCTTGTTGTTCTACCTTGCGGCTCTCGGGCCTGTTCTAATAGAAGGGTATTGAGCATCTATATGTAAGATCATTGTGAATTCACATACATTATCATATCTAACATTGTCCTTCATTCATGCCTTAGATTTCATATTGGAGAGTTAAACATAGGAAGTAAGCAGGCATTATGCTATTTAGAATGCTCTAACAAAGCATTATTAAGAATGAGATAGATGTTAACGATTAGAGCAGTATTTCCAAATGATTCATTGTTCAGGGCGTATTGTAGTTTATTGAATCAGAGGTGACTACTGCATTTGCTAGACTTCACTACCATGATCATTTTAAAAAAAGAACTCTCATATGTCAAAAATTGCATATTATTTATGGCAGGTAAACTCATCTTGATTCAAAGCCATCTATTACTCTTTTAATGAGTAGTGTTCACTGTCAAAGCTCATTTAATTCAATCATGATCATGCTTGAAAGACATTGTTAGTGCAGGGTTTTTTTCACTCCTTTTAGCAACTCAAAATGTAATTGTAATATGCTAAAGTTGTGTTAAATATGGAGCAATGTAATGGGAGCCCAACATTCCCATAACCTCCTAATAATTCCGGCAAAAATATTTAAATGTTAATCCAATTAAAACCCACATAGACTTTCAAATTAGACACTGCATAACTTTATAGATGAAGTGAGATCATTACATTTACAATAATGTAAAAATCTAAAACTGCAGAAATAAGACCTCAAAACAGTGGCACAAATGAACTAATAGAGGAACTACTGATTTTTTGTAGCTACTTATAGCAACCAATTATTGATGTGATCTGTCTACTGCAAGTTAAGATATGAATGCAAAGATCTGATTGGTTGCTATGGTACAATTTTTGTACAATTTTGAGACTATGTTGATATATACTACTACTACCTTTACTATAGAAATGGTGATCCATAACAGTATTGTGTGCAGCACAATAGTTACAAGGCCTACCCATACAAGTAATAAAGATAGGAAGAATTAAAGATAGTAAAATATACTTGGAGAATGTTAGGTGTATAGAAAGTGCCAAAAATTCCAACTTAAATATATGATTTTGAGTAACATATATTTATTTAAGGCTACATATTTGTATGAGGTGTGCAGGTATTGGATCTGTTATCCAGAAACCCATTATGTAGAAAGCTCCAAATTACGGAAATATATAGACTCCATTATAATCAAATAATAATTTTTAATTTCTCTGGAATAATAAAACAGTAACTTGTACTTGATCCAAACTAAGATATAATTAATCCTTAATGGAAGCAAAATCAGCTTATTGGGTTTATTTAATGTTTGCATGATTTTCTAGTAGACTTAAGATATGATGATCCAAATTACATAAAGATTAATTATACAGAAAACTACAGGTCCAGAGCATTCTGGATAACAGGTCCCATACCTGTACTTAACTAAAATAAAGATTTTCCTGACTCAACAGTTAAACTTTACTTCAATAGCCAAATACACATTTAGGGGCAGATTTCGAGTTCATGGAAGTTATTTAAAACCCCCTTGAACTCCCATGAACTCGAAAACTGCAATTTATTAAAAAATTTAGATTTTTTAAAACTTGAGTGAATAGAATTGACCTACAAATTTGAAAAAAAATTTGAATGTCAGGAAGGCAACACCAAATTGATCCCAGGACATCCCCCTTAGGTGAAAACATCAATTTGGAAGGTTTAAGGTGGCGAATAGTCAAATTTGAATTCTTAATGGCAAGTGCACGATACATTTTGTTGATGAAAAAAACTTGAAACTAATTTTAACTATTGCCTAGTCGAAATTCACAAAAAAAAAATTTAAAAATTTACTTCGACCCTTGATAAATCTGCCCCTTAAAGTTTTATGAGCTATTAGAGCACTTCAGCCTCCAGGTAGAATATGAGATTGTCATCACCTTACGAGCGCTGGCATGTTTAGCTTCCTTTGGGCAAGAGTCATGGTCACTTAAAGGACAATCTAGAATTACAGGAAGGTGCCAAGTTGTCAGTTCACTACTGAGTCTAAATGCTTATGTCAGACCCTGGGCCAGTATCTTCTTCTTCTAAAAAGTGCATCTTCTGCACTTGAACAACTTCAGTAAAGAAATTGCAGAGGAATATCCATACCATAAATACAGTCACCCAGTTCAGAGCAGAATATGCTGGGTCACTGGAATTGCAGTGCTAAAAATGAACTCTATACTTTTTTAAGTAGTGGAGTGCCAGCCTGGGATGTGGAGGAATCAGTAGGGTGCCTAACAAATCGGTAACCACAGTGATTATGCATCTCCTTGCTCTTTATTAATCATGTGCTTAATGCAGCACCATTATCATTTGTATGTTTGTGTAAGCCATATCTGAACTTAAAAAGGCAAACAGTGAAATAATATGATCCCTATTACCAAAGACAAATCATGTTGAAAGCACTTTTGACATTCATTCCAAATATTTGGGGGATTTATATTGCTTTTTCAAGTACCTCCTTGTACAGTTTATTTTTCCTGACACCAGTTCTTAGTGAAGACCAATTTCAAACAGGTATATACAGCATGACTGTGTTCTCTGGCAGCCAGTAATTCTACTTGAGTTCAGATATCACTTCACGGGAAACCCTTATAACTGTGACTCAGCCCAGTGAGGCATAATTGTTTCTTGCAATGATATAAAGCATGGATTAGTTGCTGATGCTATAGGCTTAACTGGCAGTGTTCGAATCACAATAGTCTCCACTCAGGATTTGAGTTCTTGGAATTTTCAAAAATTGGCATAGATTCTAGCATTTTATTGATGATTTGAATAAAACCATGCTGACTTTGAATTACTTATATCTGATTTTTCATTGATACTGCATGTCAGGGTGACATCATAAATTGTGTTTTGTTTGCAATTAGCAAGACTAGTGTATTGTAACATCTGCATAGAATTTAATATTACGGGTATGGTATCTTTTATCCAGAATGCTCGGGACCAGGGTTTTTCTGGATAAGTGGTCAAACTGTAATTTTGTCCACTAAAATATAATTTAAACATGAATTATGCCCAATATGATCACTTTGCCTCCATTATGGATTCATTATTTCTTAGTTGGATCAAGTACAAGTAATTTTTGATTATAAAAGAAAAAAAGTAAATCTTTTTTTTTTTAATTAGAATTATTTGTTTAACATTTAGGAGGTTATTCAGTAAACTCTAAAAAGGTGCAAAGAATGGAAATATTTATTGCAATATATGGTCTTGAATTTCACTGGATAGTTTCTTTCTCTGCCACCACTGAGCTCCAACAGGAGACGTTGCCTGGAGCTTAATAACCACACTGTTATTTAAATTTATTGCCTGTCATGCCAAAAATAAGCTAGAAGATGACTGACACCACTGTTGAGACTGTTGCCACTGACTCTAGTGAGCCACATCCTGAAAGAGGAACTGACAGTATTAAAAAAGTATGATTGTGTGAGATTGGGGCTTGTGTTTTTACCTTCTGACAAGGGAATTGTTGCCCTATACCTAAATAAAGGTACCAAGAGTAGCTCTACCTGGAGGTATAAGAGCAGTTGTGGAGGTGAGTTTACAGAACTTGACCATGCCTTTAAATATCCTAAGCTTCCATGCTTAGGTTTTCCAGGGTCTTGCAGGCACAGGTTTCCCAGTTTCCCCCACTAGTACCATAGAGAGCTCCCACTTTTGTCTGATCACTAGAAGGTGTAACCCCTACTATAGCTGTTGACAGGAAATGGCCTTAATTTGTAATAACTGGGAAAAAGGACCTTTCTCACCCATGACATTTTAATTTACCCACCCAGTATGCAACAATCTTATAGCAACAGTTTCATTCCAGTTTCTCTTTCCTTCTCCTACCTCAATATAGTGATTATGTATTATTAGTTTTATGTCCATGTATAATGTATGTTACATTTATTAAAGTTATTTATTTTAGAAATGACAAGTATTTGTTTTGACCTAATGTAATTGTAATGCATTTATATTAATAAACAGAGACATTAACAAACATGTTGGCAATTACTGTGTACAAGAAAGGAACAAAAGTGTACATGGTTCGACTGCATTGTTGATATAGGCCATATTAATCAATTCATTCAACATACATTCTCCAAACAACACAGGGGGCACAGCTGGATAATCCCAGCAGTTATACTCTGAGAAAGAAAGCCTGTGATTACTGGTAAAAATTTTATAAGGAGAAGGACTCCACTTATGTTGTGAGTCCATTAATACATGGATAAAAATATAGCAACTTGCCAGAAGCACTAGCTGCATTGTACCTGTGTAGATATCACTAGATATTAAAGTTTAAAGTGATACAGACAATATTGTGGCTACAGAGTGCATATGTATTGATCTTGTAGCACTATTTGCTTGTTTTATATATAGTATTTGGCTTGCTTCTTGTAAAAAATTGTGAAGTCAACATAAACTCTCCATGTAATTATATACACATGCTTACTCAAGCACACATGCACAAAAAACCCTTCTTCAAACAAGTCATCTGAATCATGTCCCTTCCACCAGCTCCAGCACTTAAGGCTCAGATTGCAATAGTTTAAATATCAGTGTTTAAGGTCAGCGGTTCTCAAATTATAGGGCTGGCATGTTTGCAGAGTTTCTATAACATTGGTGGTATAGCCTTAGCCAAGTTTGAAGGACAGTTAGAGTGAGATTTGGGGGAAGATAAAGAGTGACGTGTTCGTCGCTAAAAAAAATTTGCCAGAAATCCCATCTTCTGGGACATTGCCAATTTACTAACAGGAATAAAGGACAATTCACTAGTGAAAGAGACCGTCACTAGCATAGTTTAGTGCCGTATCGGCAGGCAAATTTTTGCTTAGGCGAACAATAGTTACTCCGCAAATTCAATGAAGTGCAAATTTTACAGAACATTACCTCTTTCTCCTTCACCACCTTAGCCTTGGTGAACAGATAAGATGAAACTACATCCTCCTCAATCTTATGTCAGTGACATCATATACTGTACAGTATGCCAAAAAGTCATAAAAGTTCTAAAAAACACTGGTGGTTTTTCATATGTTGAAGCGGGAGTTGGATCAAAAGTTCTAACTATTAAAGATCTTGTGTTAACATTTTTTTTAAATATTCTGCTATTCAACACAGCACTGCTGAAGAATATATTTGAAAAGCCTTTATTTGAAAACACATGACTTTTGATCTGAGACAAGTGCAACATTTCTGGCCTGTTCCCAGCCCTTTATCAAGCTAGATAATGGGCTGGGAACAGGTCAGAAATGTTGCACTTGTCTCAGATCAAAAGCCATTTGTTTTCAAATAAAGACTTTTTGACTATTTTCTTCAATGGTGCTGTGTTGAATAACACAGTTTGTAATCCAGTTGGTGAGTGGACCACACGTCACATGCACTGAATGAAAAAAACTGCTGTACTGGTGAGTGCTGACTGCACTATACCAACATTTTTTTCCAACCATTTGAGGGGCATGCCACATTTGTTTTAGGGTGGGCTCACCTCATGTATAGGACATAAGAAGATCTCTTTTGTCTTTATTTTGCTTCCATGAACATTTGACAGCGCTACAAAATAAGTTGGCGCTATAGAAATACATGTTAATAATAAATACATGTTAATAATTTGTAATAATAAGTGGTAATGTCAAGCATTTGCATTTACATCTCTAATAAAGACATAAAGATATATAAAACCTTTATGAACCCGCCCTATTCAAATTCAACTTGATCTAAGCATAAGTGAACTAAAGGAGTTTCACTGGGCAGAAAGAATGTTAGCAAAATGTTGCTATGAAATGCTCGCACTGACGAATAAACGCTAGCAACATAATCAATAATAATAGGTACTCCAGGAAATCTCCAAAACAG
The DNA here is from genome assembly GCA_024363595.1 of Xenopus borealis. NCBI lineage: Eukaryota > Metazoa > Chordata > Amphibia > Anura > Pipidae > Xenopus > Xenopus borealis. Next base: position 15,005,973 of record CM044434.1, on the reverse strand, counting down.
TGTTATAGTACTCCTCAACAGCTAGTCATCCCCCATATCTGGATGCCAATATTCAAAGTAGAGTTCTACTTTTAACACTAACAATACTTCACCAGCATTCTGCTACAGAGACGGAACTTCACATATTAGTGAATTTGCATAGTGGTAGCAAATTTGCACCTTGTGAAATGGTGCAAAGTGTGGTGAAGCCTTTGCAGGTGAAAATTCGGCCTTAAGTGAATTTGCCCAATTTTTTGGAGCTTTTGGGGGCTTCTTAGCAAAAGTTTGGATCTTCAGAATTAGCCTTGGCCAAATGCTAGAACTTGTAGGGGTCTTGTACTGCAAAGGCTTGACCATCACTGGATCAGATTATTGTTCACTTTGTTACTTATTCTGATGATTCCAAATTAACCTAAATAATTCTGCTCATCTCTAAAGACAGCCCAGTTAAATTATACTTTATTGAAATGAGTAGGGTGCCAATTAATACTTACTATTGCTCATGCAGTTAGTAGGAACAACTTGTTGTCTTTGTCTGGCCCTGATGGTCTTCATGATGTTCCAGGTACCATGCCCTATATGCATATATACTGAAAAGAGCCCATCTTCTCCTGTGCCTACCTTCTTATAATGTAAAGACTTAAGGTACATGATTTGAGTGACCAGGATCCATTTTGAAGAGCACTTTATGTATACATTCTTAGGGATTGTGTTCTAACAAGTATACTATATATAATATCCCACAATTACCACCTAACTCCATAGTAAAAAATTCTATCCTAACAGCGAAAGAGAAGTTATGCCTGCTAGAGCAAGTGGATTATTTGTTTTTAGAACAAACCTATTCGATGTCTTAGAAAATCAGTTTGTGTTTTTGTGGGACTTCTGGATTCCAAAGTAATAAAGCTTAAATTTATGTATAGATTCCTCTTCAGCTCTTTAACATGCACAGTGCAGAGAAGTCTGAATAAAACTTACCCAAAACATTTGTCACTATCCAATAAAGTCTTTTTGTGCTGTGAATAATAATGAGGATTTCTCTGTGGTCACTTGGCAACAAGGATGGAAAGTATCTGTTATAATGGAATTAGCACTAATCATGGTAAACATTATTTTGTTCAATTGGCTGTTTATATACTGGCTAAAGGAGTTAACTGCTTTTGAACCTGTCAATTTGCTTTTAAAGTTTTTTTTCATTATTGCTAATGATTCGTTAATCTGCAATTTATTAAGCATCAGTATATATCACAGTCAGCTCAGCATTTGCATATGGTATAGAGCCAGAAACAGTTTTTTATTTGATGTTCTTTGAAAATGAACCTGACATTTTTATGTCATAGTATAAACTATTTTTATGTCAAAGGATAAACTACCCCAACACAGATCATAATCTTGCTCAAGAGTCTTGGCCACCATTTAGACATAGTTTAATCTTACATAGATTATCTCACACACTATGCAACATCTAACAAACCAAACATTTGCATTATTTAACATAAATGGTATCTGCCAGATGTCTCAATATGATATCATGCATTTTTTTTTCTTCAAAACCTCCTTTTAGTCATCTAATATTGAGCATAAGTTCATACATGTTGTTGAAGAGGAACATACTGTATTTCTATCTTGAATTATAAACTTAATTTAGGAACCATGATATTTTGTTTACTGCATGTACTTCTGGGTAAGACTCCTTGTTAGTTTTGGTTTGTGTGATATTATGCACACATACTGTATGTGAAAAAATTCAGAAATGCTTTCTAAAACTGCACACTGTACCAACCCCCACCTTGGGTTTCCGTCATCTTCTAAATTGTAAGAAGTAAAATTCAGGGTTATCTTCATCTGTTTGTTTAGTATGTATTATTATGCATTGTTGTGACCTATTTCTAATGTATAGTACCATCTGGCCAGATCCCATGCAGCTGTAACCAGCTGCACCAACTGCCTACCAAAAACTTGATACTTGATGAGATAAAGCTATATCTGAGTGCAAGTATGCTTAGACCCCATAGATTACTTGTCCATAATCCATAAATCATTATCTGTTCCATAAAGGAATTGATGGTGAACGCTATAATGCTTCATGACTTGTAAATAGTTATAAAGTATTGATAGGGAACACTGATATACAAAGCAATGTGTCTGCAGTCACAAAGAGTTGATAGTGGACACAGAAAAGTAGTAAGTTACTCTTCTATGGAGTTGAAAGTGGACACCATAATACTACATGAATTGCTCAAAGTCAAAAGTAGATGATAGGATTAAATTCAATGTTTCCAGCCTCAGATTCTTTGTGGCATAAAGGACAGTTAACCTCTAGGCAAATTCCTAATGTTACAATAAGCACAATGAGTTCAACATCTCAGACATTACCATTTAATAAAACATGAGTTACTTGTATCTGGAAACAATTATCCTTTGCAATTGTCTGATAATGTAATACAGTGGAAAAATGCTTTCCCAATTACTTTGTTGTTATGTTGCTACATTGCTCCTTCACTCATTGTCTCAACCACTCAGTGGCTAAAATTACTCCTGGATAATTAACAGATTATAGTTGTAGACCATAAAAAATTAAACCTCTTTATCGCAGCTGATGCACAAAAACCTGAGGCAATTAAAATAAAATGACCATTTTGCCCTTGATATTTCCTAGATAATATTTTCTCATATAATTGCAGTGAACCTCACGCATGTCCTTTCCCCAGCTGTAGATGTTTTACCAGCTGCCGTGATATTGTGTTATGTAAATGGCAGCTCAGTCTGTGCCATGTTCACAAAATTCTCCCAACAATTCCCTGTCAACAGCTTCTTGCTGAAAGCATTTTTTTTTAATTGGTCTTTTAGTTATGATAAATAATCAACTAACCTCTATTGAGTGGTTAATAAACCTGTATCACTGATCTTTATGATTAATTTTACTGATGTATCTGTGTGTATATTAATTGGATAATGGAATAAAAAGGTGCAAAATTTTATACATTTCTCAAAATACAAAGCAAGTGGTTAGAGTAAACATTTTGTTGCTATGGCTATTACTATTATGAACACATATTTATAATGCAACAACATATTCTGCAGTGCTGTACCACAGAAGGGTTCATGCATTAAAGGAGAAGGAAAGGCTGGCGGCACCAAACAAGCGATCATATCTGCCTATTGAAACCCCAGGTTGGTGCTCCTATCAGCCGAAAACTGCACTGTCCTGGGGTTATACGAGTGAGCACCACAGAGTGATCTACTTCCATCTTCTTCTGCGTGGCTGCCCATGCACAGTAGAACAAAAAGCTAAACTTTTAAATAAAAAGTCAGCTTTTTCATTAAACTGTGCATGCTTAGTCTGGGAGAATTGAAGACAGGAGGAAACAGATGGTGCTCACTCGCATAACCCTGGGCCAGTGCATATTTCTGCTGATAGGAGCACTTGGGTTTCAGGTAGGTAGATACAATCACTTGGAGATGTCTAACTTTTGGCACCCCCAAGTGCCTCCAGCCTGTCCTTCTCTGTTAAACATACAAATTACATAAAAAAAACTGACTGATACAGAAGCTAAAGAGAACTTTTCTCACTAGAGGTTACAATCCAAAAGGAGAAAGGCATATGTGATGCATCATTCTGGGTGTTGGCAAGATCAGGACAGTGAAAGTGGACAATGTGGCATTGAGTACTGCACATAGAGTAGCAGGTGGCATTTTCCTACAGTGTTTAATGAACAATGATAAGATCAATAAGAAGAACTCTTTTTAAATAAATTAGTTTTTTAAAAGAGAAATTTGAAGAAAGTTATATGAAACATGGAAGAGAATTCCAGGAAGGTCTTGGAAGCTTGAATAGGTAATGACTGTGTTGTTGTGGAATAGCACTTAGAAGAGCATATTAATTGGGTGAGTAATTGGAGAAAAGGGTGGGGTAGAGCTGTAAACTGCTTTGATTGTCAGAGTTAGTAGTTTTAAAATTTTCTTTTAATGGAGGATGAAGCGTAGTTGGTAAGGGGAGTAACAGAACAGAAATATAATATAAAAGGGGAAGAATAAAACAGAAGGGGATGCTTCAGGGCAAGTTAGGTGTTGACACTGATATATTAATACCAAGAAACTTGTGCAAAACACAGTCCAGGAATTACATAGTTAGATTGAGTTGAATAAAGTCCATCAAGTTCAACCCAGCTTCCATAAGTACACACACTGACCGCTCCATACACTCACATAAACTAGATATGCCCATACACTAACTATAGAATTCAGCATCTCAATAGCCTTGAATATTATGTGTGTCCAAGAAATCATTCAAGCTACTCTTAAAGACATTAACAAAATTGGCCATCACAACATCATACGGCAGAGCATTCCACAACCTCACTGTCTTCACTGTGCAGAACCACTACGCTGCTTCAAATTAAAGATATTTTCCTCTAGTCTGAAGGGGTGGACTCTGGTGCATTTATCCTCTTCATGCTAAAAAGATCCCCTGCTATTTGTCTATAATGTCCTCTGATATACTTGTAAAGTGTAATCATGTTCATTCTCTCCATCTCATTTATATCCATTTTCAAGACTGGAGCCCAATACTGCACTGCATAGTCTAGGTGAAGCCTTATCATGGGCCTATAAAGAGGCAAAAGTATGTGTTCATCCCTTGAGTTTAGGCCTTATTTACTTTATTTAGTGGCCACAGAATGAGACTGCCCAGAATTAGACAACTTGTTATATAGAAAAACCCCTAGATACTTGAGTTAAGGAAATTCCCAACACACTGCTATCTAGTGCATAACCTTTCATTTATCAACATTAGTAGTGTCTGAATTTCTCCCACAAAATTAGTGAAATGGTGAAAAATTTGAGCGGAAATTGTGAAATCAGAAAGTTTCACGAAAAATGTGTTAAAATTTCAGACATTTTCATGAAAAATATGTGCATATCCGATAATTTCTCAAAAAAAAATGTGAAAATCAGACATTTTCATGAAAAATTTGTGAAAACTGCCCATTTCACAAAATAATCTTGAAAAGCGGACATCTCAAAAATTGTGAAAATCACAAATTGACGCCTCATCCAAAAAAATTTGAATCAACATTGAACCTCCATTTCCAGTTTTTCAGTTTAGTCAAATCACTTTGCAAAGTGGCAGCATCCTGCATGGTAACTATAGATTTGCTCAATTGTGTATCATCAGCAAAGATAGAAATAGTACTTTAAATACCCACCTCCAGGTAATTAATAAACAAGTTGAAAAGCAAAGGACCAAGTACAGACCCCTGCGGTACTCCACTTACAACACTTGTCCAATTAGAAAATGTTCCATTTACCACCACTCTTTGTAAACTATCTTTTAGCCAGTTCTCTATCCAGGCAAAAATACTATGTTCCAGGCCAACATTACTTAATTTAACCAGTAACCTTCTGTGTGGCACTGATGTCAGACTAGCCAGCCTATAGTTTTGAGGCTGTGAACAGGATCCCTTTTTTAATACAGGCACCAGTCTCTCTGCACCATGCCAGACCTCAATGAATTGTAAAAAAATAAGTAAAATGGTTTAGCAATCACAGATCTATGCTCTCTAAATACCCTGGGATGAATGTCATACGGTCCCAGACCTTTCTTTATTTTATCTTAATATGTTCTAGTCTCTTTTGAATTTACTCATGCATGAACCATGCAACAATAGTTGCATTACTAGGATTGGGGCTATTAAGAAAGAATCCATCATTAACTACAGATGAAGCCACTTTGGATTGTGCATTTGACACAGAAAAACTTAACTCATCTATCCCATTTATCCCACTTAGCACAGAATATTGTGTCACAGCATCCCATCCAATTAAAGAGTTCACCATTGAAAACAATTGTGCTTTGGTATGCTAATGAAAAGGTTAATGCATTAAATGAGTTAAGGTCACTTTAGATAACACAGTTTCTTCAATTAGCCCTGAGTCATTATGCATTTATCTCACAAATCCCAGTGGCTGCATCTGTAGTTCCTCATTTGCGTAGACAAAATAAGAGTTTAGAATCTTTTTTTAGGCAACATTTTTTTATGCTCAGTAATTTTTATTCTCACTCTAAATGCATTAATGCCAGTGGGTATTTTTATTGAGATGACATTTTTGTCCTGGCAAATTTTTTTGAAGTGAAGTTTTTCAGTTTTTTGTGAAAAAATTAACATATCCCGAAATTTGAAATTTTGCCACAAATCCATGCCTGGTGAAAAAAAAAAATCATCATCACTATACATTAATGTATTTGTGAGAATAGATTACCAGGTACCACACCCTTCTTTTTATTTTGGTGAGGGGAATAAGCCTAGCAGCTGCACTTATTAAGAGCTGGAGACTGTGGTGACTCTCTGGAGGGTTAGGTCAATTAACAGAGAGATTGGATATTTACTTAAAACAGTTTTTTCTGGTTGGGGTTTTAAAGGGGACTGAGACTGATAAAAGTCTGAGTAACTGAGTTATTTTATTGATAAATAAGGTAAAATTGTGGATGGGCATCTGGTCGAATTTTTTTTATAAAATAATGAGAAAATTTAGAGTTTTAGTAAATAACTCCCCTGAGTTACCCTCCGAACAGTGGGGATACTTGTGTAGTCATTTATGGTAATTGAATTATGAGAGGACATTGGTGTTTGATTGGGGCAAAGAGAAGCAGGCTTAATTAGATGTTTAATTTTACTTTCACCTACAATTAACCCCTTGAGCTCCAGTCCCAGTTTAGTCCTTTAGTCATCTAGAATGCCCAACTATTACTAAACATGGCTAAATTATTAAAAAAAAAAGAACATGTATTTCATCTTTTTATTTTCTAGAACAGTGCTGTCCAACTTCTATGATACTAAGGGCTGGAATTTTTCTGGCCTACATGGTGGAGGGACGATAATGGAAGTCTGTGTTGACCATTCCTTAATTTTAACCACACCCAATTTAAACCACACCTATGTTAACACAAGACCAAGTACATATTAATGGTTGTAGCACACCAAATAACTAAATGGTTGATGTTCACTACAGGGATATCCCTTATCCCAAAGTGAAAAAGGTTGTCATATAAAATGAATTATTCAGTGTAAAAATAAAAATTGGGTCAATAGATAGACTGTGTAAAATAAAACATGTTTTTTATATAATGTATAAAGGCTGAAGTGACTGGATGTCTAATAGAACAGAACTCTACTTCCTGCTTTTCAGCTCTCTAGGTTTCCACTGATTGCTTACCAGGCAGTAATCAATAAGTGCCTTGAGGAGGCCACATGAATCATGTTTGCTTTTGAATTTGACCTGCATGCTTAGGATCACTTGCAAGCTCAATGAACAAATAAAAGTAGCTGCCTAACTCAAAGTTATAGAGCTGAAAAGCAGGAAGTTCTGTTCTGCTTTGTTGGACATCCTCTCACTCTAGCCTTTATAGAGTACAAATGTTTTTTTTTTGCACAACCTATTTACCCAGTTTTTATTTTTATATTGAACTGTTCCTTGAAGACCATATGCCTCCTCCTCCCCTGTGGTTAACACAGCACCACCTAGCACATGACTATACACCTTAGGGCCCCTAACAATCATTTTTAAATGCTAACAAACCCCCAACACAAATACCAGGCTTATGTTCCACAGCAGAGCAGGACACACAGGCAGAGTACAGCACACACAGGCAGAGAACAGCACACACAGAGTATAGGGCGGGCAAATTAAGGCACAGACCGATAGAGTAGGATAAGCAAAGATTATGGCACACACAGGGAGTATAGGGAAGGCAGAGTATGGCACACACAGGGAGCATAGGGAAGGCAGAACAGAGCAGGAGACAGGGAGACCCATCAGGACCACTCTAAGATGTACTACATACAGTGACACAGTGCTGGTGTCCCATTAGCATTTTGAATAAGATGTGAACAGGTGAACAATGTGGGCAGTTTAGTTCTGGGTCTCAGGTCTGAACAATTCAGGGCTTTAGAGTGTGAACAAAAGAGGTGTTACAAGTGTGAACAATGCAGGGGGATTACAGGTGTGAACAATACAGGATTTTACTGTCTGAAATCTTACTGTCTGAATTTGATTAAACAATGCAGGGACCAATTAATCTCTGTGGTGATACCTTTTAAAGCTTACACAAGGTAAGCAGCCACAGCAGGAAGACTTTCATGTGGGGGGGCACAGAAGTGGGGTCGCTAGTTGGACAGCACTGTTCTAAAAAATTGTTACAAAATTTCACAGGAGAAGCCAACAAAATTTGTTTACCATTGTTTACCATTAAAGTTAAAGGCTGAATAACCACTGCCTGCTAGTAAATCCTCCCCCAACAGTTATAGTTGTGCTTTCATTGTATGTATATCATAAATCCTAGTTAGACCTCATGCACTTGGTGTTTTGTTACAATCCTCTGTCTAAACTCGTTTTTGACAAACATTGGATATTTATAACTTAATTGGTGCACAAGCCTCATGTGTAGATCCCATTTTAATGAGTTACTGTGCCTCCAAGTATAATGCAATTGCATTTCTGGTTCAATAAGTGAGCCTGAGATACAACAAGGCTTGACAGTTTTTCATCTATTAATATTTTAATTTTGCTTAAGTTCCAAGATTAAGCATTTGGGAAAATAGTGCTAATTAACCCATGTGTTGCTTGGGAACTGAGTTAGCACGCCAAGCAATTAGCTTACTTTAAATGCTTGTTAATGCTTTCCTTATTAGACCAATACTATAATATAGAGTTAAAAAAATCATATTGTTTAGCAAACATCACTATCCAGTGGTATTCACAAGGCAAAATATATTGATAAATAAAGCTGCAGGGGACATAAATGGTAAAATATTGGTGCTTAGTATTTTCCAATAGCTTTTTATTGATATCCAATAGAAGTGGATCAACTGTTGTATAATGAACTGACTGTTTAGATCTGCACCATCAATTTCACTGAATTGCACAGTTGGTTAAACAACCAGTTGTAATAACATGGGTATTATACAGAATTAAGCACCATTAATCTTGAAAAGTGTCCCTTTAATTGTAGAAATCAGTGCAAAGCTATGCTATTCATTGTGTTACTATGAATTTCCAGACAGTAGGTATGATTGACCCACAAGTAATTGAAAAAAACATTAGACAGTAGGTACAGTATGTCTAACCCACAATGATCTTTAAGACACAGTGGGGGTCATTTATAAACTTCGCGCAGGGCAGATTTGTTCGCAGAGTGAATATACAGTATTTGCCCTGCACCTGATTATATTTATAAAGCTGAATAAGAGTGTGCAAACAGATTTGCAAATTTCTTTTTCACATTGCGAATATCTATAGGAGCTTTTTAAATATGGCACAAATTGTGAACACTCTGCACCACAACTTTGGTGGCGGAGAAAATATTCGCAAAACTGTTTTGCAAATTGCAAATTTAAGTTACTGTTAACGCTATTTTCGCGCAAAACAACCCCGCAAAGTGCCTGCACTCACGCAAAGACCAGTCTTGTTTGCGAGTTGTTTGCGAAAATTCATTCACAATGCGAATTCGCAAAAACCGGAAAGATGGGCACAATAGTGCAATATTGTAGCGTTCAGGAAAAAGCATGGGCCCCAGTGTATGGCATTAATAATAGGGGCTGGGTTCACTGAAGCTAAAAAAACAGTACAGATGCTGGAATTAATGGAGTCATCAACTCGGGGGGAAAGAGGACGGGGCTGTAAGCAAGCACTCTAATTAGTAAGTAGGAGCCTAGAAGTGGGGACTAGTTGTGCATTTTGAGAGTCCCTGAGGAGTCTTTAGTGATTTGCCTTAGTACCAACTGAAGCACTATAAATGAACCGGCTTCCTTTATATATGTAGACTAGCAGGGGAACATTCAGTTCAGGTTCAGATGAATTAACTTTGATTTATGTGTCCCTTTTATGATGTACTATTTAAACTGGTGAGGGGGACCACTGTGAATAAAACCCAGGCAGATACCTTGTTGAAGTTACCTTGGGTGTCACTGTTTCTTACTTGTCTAAAATAACTACAGTTTATGGGAATTAAATAGTATAAACGGATATTTGTGTGTTAAACATGGGATCATGATAAATATAATTAGACCTGTCTAAACTTGATGCTGATTTGCAGGCATGCATTAAAGTGCGAAAAATAGCCAAGCTTTGTTTATGACTTAGGCACACCAGTAAGATTAATATCAGTTGTTTTTTTTTTGTTTTTTTCCCTACAGTACCTCCAGAACGCAAATGTGAAGTATAGGAGATTATTATAGAATGAGTTTCTGATGCCATTTATGTTTTTGGCTTCATTGAATCATGTTTATTAGAACATGTAGTTACTTGATAATTTAATCTAAGCCTTGTACAATTATTTATTTTTTTTGTTCTACAGAAAACAAATAATAGTCAACATTCATTTGTTTGGAAAGCAGCTAGCTTACATTCACGTCCAACATGGTTTCTGAATCATTTCTTTTGTAATTGCATAAAGTGACCTCTATTTCCTGAACAATCAGATGCAAATTGCAATTGGCAGTTTTGTAAAAGAATAAAATTATTTTCTTTCTTAAAGTAATCTGGGGAAGCTGATGTGACGAAAACTAGGATTATATGAGCACAGAAATATTGAATAAAATTGTCACATACATGTTTAAATATAATATAAGTACAAACTGTTCCAAAAGAATGTTTCATTACAAGAGTCTTACTTGATGTATGCATCTGGAATTATCCTAAAAACCAATAATTTACTCAATTTAAAATTGCATCTATGTACTTTTTAATAAATTCCATGATTTTTAAAACATTGTGTTTAACATTTGCCTGCTGATTTTTTGTCTGCTTAGACAAAGTTCTTATTTTTCTAAATGTTAAATGCTAGTGGGAGGCAAAGAAACAGTTATATAGAAATAATGACTTGGGAAACAAAAAGCAACAATAATTCTTAAATGTAAAAATCATAATACATCATCTCAGCATGGCCTAACATTCTGCAATATATACACTGCAAAATAGATATTCTATACCATAAATTTTTAAATGTATCTACTGTCTAAAAAGAAAACATGCAAATGGAATTTGACAAAAAAAATAGCTTCAAGGGGATATTAATTATTAATTATTCAGAATCGTATGTATTTCACAAGTACAGATGCAGTTATTCTGCTGACAAGTGATGTACCACAAAACATATGCAACAGCATTCACTTTTAACATGTTTATGGTCTACAGTGAATGGAAGTGGGATTGGTGAGTCATGTCAACTGACTACTTAGGAGGATGAATCAAGCAGACGTGTTTTTCTGTTAGTTTCTTCTTATATCAAGATGTGGGGTGTCATCACTAATACTATATAATACATTTCCATAAAATGATGTTGTGTAGTCTGGTGGAGTTGGGCTTTTAGAAGCAGGTTATTAACTTTTGATCAAACACAGCAGTGGGAAACCTGGAAACTGTATTGTCACTATCAAACCATGTATTTACCTCAAATAGTTAAAATACATGAACTCTAGAACTGATCACCTTTTCTTTCTATTCCCAATTCTTTATAACAATATTACTCTTCCTTACTTGAGGTTTCTTCACCAGGTTTTGGGCAAATTTTATCTTATAAAGATAGAAAGGAGAAAGGCTGATTGACATACCTAGAAATTCTGGCATGGCATACATCATGAACCCATGGGTGGGGAAAAATTTAATTTTTTTTAAATTAAAAATTATCTTGTAAGAAGAGACAAACGAAGAACAGCAATAATGATGGCAACATTTCAAGGGAGATTGAGGCTTGCCCTTCATGTACTATACATCACATTTAAATAACTTTGGACAATTTAGGTACCATAGTAATGATAACTGACAGTAAGCTCCTTTAGTGAGAGACAATTCAAATAAACTGAAACAATTGTTATTGATGTTCTTGTCACTGAGAGTGATTTCATTTTCAAAACTCCCTGCGTCTTTGACTTGTTTATTAAAAGACAACTATATTGCAGCTCAATATCTGAGCAAAATTGATCTATTATTTATCCCCCCTGGAGAATATCAAATGACCAGTAACGATAGGAAATGAAAATGCCCTTAAAACAGTTAGATATAAAGTTCACTTAATTTACACTGTTGAAAATAGTTCTTATAAACACAATATTTATATTTAATAATATCAGTACTTAGGACTACTGGGCAATTTCATAAATATGTATTACTTTTGGCTCAAGCTAGGGTTGGGGTGGTGTTTGGTCAACAGATAGATGATGCCTCAACAAAGCAGAACTGATAGCAACTCACTGCAACAAAAGCAAGTCTTCTTTATCTATGATGCTCACAGGATAGAATAAAATACTATGTTAATTAAAATTAACAAATGTAATTTTCACAGCTCCCTTCACTAACATACTGTAAAAGAGGCAACCAAAACTGTAGTCTTGCATAGTTTATAATTGATTTGATGTACTCATCTGATTCTGTTATACTTAGGGCATACTTTTCCATTAAACATCACTTACTCGCTGAAGTGAATTTTTTTTAAAAAATATTTACATGACCAGCAGGAGAGCATTTAAACTTAGAAGGAAATAAATCCTTACCACTACTGTAACTTTTATGGAACGATAGGCACCAAAGCACCTTTATGCAAAATGGCTTTGTTAAAATGATTATAGGTTTGGGATGGTAAAAAAGATCAACGAATGGAACAAGAGTATATTTTTGTTTCAGTTTTACTTTATTAAGAATATTAATAGCCATTTCAACACAATTAAATTCACTGTGAACATCTCTTATGAAGTAAAGCAAACAGTGTTATTCCTGATGTTTCCAATACTGTGCTGGTGATCTCAGAGGCTTTATACTGCATATAAGTCTTTTATTGGTGAATCTGTACAGAGGACCTGAAGCATTTGACCTTTAGACAATTTTTATGACTTTCTTTCCTGAGATCTGATATTTTTCTTTTGAACTTATATGACATGAAAGTAAAACTTCCTGGCTGTATAAAGTAATAGTATTGTATTAACTATTTTATATACAGTATGACACATATTCTTTTAGACTCTCCTCTAGTAACATAACTATTTTAGTAAAGTTGTGTACCCACAGCACTGAACTGATTGTCTGATGATCCTTATCTAGTGATATTCATCAGTTGAATTCATTTAGGGCAGCAAAGTGACCAGCATTTGCATCTGACTTTAGGATGCTGGAATGTCTAGCCCATCTTCATAGCCAGTTGTACTACAAGGAGGAAGTCTGCAGTGCATCTGGCATAGATTGTCTTGGTTCTAAATGGATCTGAGTGCCACCTTGAAGAAAACCTAGGGCACAGAGGTTCCAAAGTTAATGTATATAATAAGACCAATGTGTTATGCTTTAGATTCCACTATAGAGAAAACTTTAGACCATGTATTTCATGAATCAAAATGTATACCAAGAGAGAACTGAGAAAATGTTTGCTTGGTCCATACAAGAATTTGACTTCCGTTATTCACATGCCATATTAAATTTTCTCAGTGTATATGATTACAGGGATATGAGCAAACATCATACTTGTGAACTGACAATAACAAATGCTATATTTAGCTGTCACCAAACTCGACTCGCAACTCGCATACAACTTTCCATAAACAAGAATATATATTGTAGTTAAGCAAATTAGAAGTATTAGACAATGGCCAGATTCCATGATAGGACATATTTATATATAAACTCTCCGTAATGTGTAATACAAATACAGATGAAGCCACTTTGGATTAACTCATCTATCCCATTTAACTCATTTATCACAGAATATTGTGTCACAGCATCCCATCCAATTAAAGAATTCACTATTGAAAACAATGGTGCTTTGGTATGCTAATGAAAAGGTTAAATGCATTAAATGAGTTAAGATGACTTTAGATAACACAGTTTCTTCAATTAACCCTGAGTCACAATGCATTTAACACACAAATCCAAGTGGCTGCATCTGTATGCTGTACTAGCCTGCCTATTTCTTTACCTGCTGCAGTAGGTCTACACATTCCTTAGTACAAGTCTCACAGTCTAGATACATATTTATATTGTAGCAACTATTTTTAAATTGAAGTAAAATGTATTACTGAAATTAAAGATCTTACTCCTTTTGTGAAGTGCTATATTTATATTATATTTATATATATATTATAATAGAGTTGCTTGGGACAAATGATAAATGATAAATAGCTACATTCACATCCCCCATGTTATATTCATATACAATCTAAACTTGCCACAGAGTAAGAATTTCCTAGTCTTCTTTGGAATGTTTTGAACAGAAAAACACTGCATGCTGGTTGTTCTTTTGAATTGTCCTTCTATTTAGATAGAATCTAAACCACAACAGTGCACTTGTTTCCCCTTGTTATATTGCCAATCAGCTGCAATCAGGACTGAGCTGTACAAATTAGCAGAACTTCAACTGTACCCAGTTGATATAGACAAATGGTGACATTACTCTGTCAGTGAGGTCTACTGGCACAATTGCTAACAATTGAACAGGATTACCAAAGAGAAAACAGAATGGAAGTGAAAATGCATCGAAAAAAATTCTACAGTTGATCCTTCTGGACACCGGCTTATAAGTTCTGTAGTGTTCTGCAGTGAAAATGAGGCTCTATTAAATGCATGGGCACCCATAGTATTTATCACTATGTCTACAATATTACAGCCATCATAACCTTTATATATTTTCTTTAATGTTTATATACATATATATAAATACTGAATGCAGGGGCGTTTTAGGGGCTGCTGCCGCCTGAGGCAGCAACCCCGGTGCCGCCCCCCCTCCCACTCCGCGCTTATAACTTCTAGCGTCAGAGCGGGTGGAGGAGGGGCTGCATCGCTAGAAGAGCCGAATTTCCATTTTGAAAAATGAAAATTCGGTTCTTAAAGTTACCAGAGGCAGCTTTTTGCCGCCCCTGGTCTCACTTTGCCTCTTGGCCGGAGCGGCCCTGACTGTATGTATATATATATATATATATATATATATATATAAATACAAGAGATCAAGCACTCCCATGCAGACCATTCATCGACCCAGGTGCTATCATAGTTACATAGGTAAATTGGGTTGAAAAAAGACAAAGTCCATCAAGTTCAACCACTCCAAATTAAAACCCAGCATACACACACACACACACACCCCTCCACTCTTTCACACAAACCATATATGCCCAAAGCTATACTAAGTGGCCAATGTACTAAATTCACGTGAATAGATCGAAGTTCGATCAAAGTCGATCGAATTTCGATCGTAGGATTTATTTGTTTGGTCGAATATGTGAATTTTGGCATATTCAAATGGTCGAACAATCGAATACATTCGAATAGAGTCGAATGAACGAATATTCGATCATTCGACCAGCGAAGGATTTTATTTTTAAAGTTTATTCGATTGCCTACTTCGGCAGATTGGACCTACCGAATTGCAATAGAAGCCTATGGGAGCACTCCCATAGGCTTCTGAGGCTAAGTCCTGATCGAATAGGATTCGTACAAATGAAGACTTCGATCATTCGAATCATATGAATCATTCAAATGATCGAATGATTTATTCATTCAGTCGAATGATTTATTCGACTGATCGAATAAATTTGTATTCGATCATCGAATGATCAAATATCGGATAAAAGGTAGCCTAGAACTATTCGATTAACATTCGGAAATCAAATGCTAATCGAATATCGAGTAGAAACTAATTTTTTTTGGGAATAATAGTAAATTTGCCCCTAACTGTAGAGTTTAATATCAATATAGCCTTTGTAATTATGTCTGTCCTAAAAAATCATCTAAGCCCCTTTTAAAAGCATCAACAGAATCAGCTATCCTTTGCCAATCATTCAGATATGTTCAAAAGTATAGATGCACACTGGGGTTTAACCATAAAAAACTTCACCTTTATTTATTCAATCACTTAAAGAAAACAGTCCATGCTTTTTTAAATGATTGAATAAATAAAGGAGAAGTTTTGTATGGATAAACCCCAGTGTGCATCTACACACACAAACACAACACACACACACACACACACACATATAATCATTATATATGTTAGCTTAAACATAAAAGTGTTTATAAAAATGAAAGACTCCTAACATATATGAGAAAGCTAATTTCTAAATGAATTACTTATTAGCTGTACAGTTTAAGCATATTATATGTACTTTTTTTGTAAGGTGTGATTTAACAACTGTAACTGAAACAGCAGCACCTCATCTGACTAGAGATTATAACTGTATTTTCTTACAAACAGCAGTAATACAGTAAAACTGTAGGCATCAATACAACTTGGCATGATCCCTTGCAAGGACCTTTTCTAACCCTAACCTTTACAGTCTACCCTCATAGTTTAATGTTTCCATTAATTTTACCAGTTAAGCTTCATGTCTCTGAATTCACTCCAGCTCATTAATATCCTTTTTAACGACTAAGATTCATGATGTTTAGTGCCTGAGTGTTTCAGCAATCAATATCATTGTCATCATTACAGCAGTTTAAGACTATGTGAAAGTATAGGGTGCTTGCACTAGTAACAAGTGACATGATACAAGGGATTTCAAGTTAACAATGTATATACTAAAAAATAGTTTTTAGCTGCAATGTCACTTTTTCACTAGTTTTAGCCAATAGATTGTATGGAGTTTAAAATTAAGACATTGATTTCTGAAATAGCTTTACTTCACTGGAAATGGCAGAAACCATGTTTTAATCTGCAGTATATAAAGCAGCATAAATTTCTTAGAAGTTGTTTGTTTAATATGCACATATTTAAGAATTACTTGAGTTTAGATAAATTGAAATGCCTTAAAGGTCTTATTAAAAATGCAATAGGACAAACCCTTGTATCCTCCTGGAAATCTTGAAAAGTCTAAATGAGTTTGAGATTAAAAAATCTAAAACCTGAAGGATGACGTAGCCATTATTTAAATTTTTAGCTTCAACGATGATGACCACTTTTAGTGAGATACAGTACATGAAATTTTCTATACTATTACTGGAGGAAACAATAAAATGACAAAGATTAGATTAACCTTTCTAATATTTCTCACTGCTTCTATTAAACAAATATAGTAGAATATATTTTGAAAAGTGCATTTTTTTACAATTTAAAAAGATGGAATTTTGAAGCATATCAAAAGAAAAAAGTGATTAGTAGCCAGTGATGCTCAAAAACTATATTAAATATAGCTTATATCTTAATCAGTATGATAAAGAATATGCAGTACAGTGTACCCAGATTTCCAGTATTTTTTGTGTTATCAATTTATAGTCCGTGCTAAAAAGGATAAGAACTCTGATGCATATGTAGGGACCCATAAGTACCATGGCCCTTATGGCTTTTTCCCTTGCCCTTTCACTAG
>CM044434.1:14968712-14981889 GCA_024363595.1 Xenopus borealis | reverse complement strand
GTAACATTTTTGCATCCTTATTGTAATTCACAAAGGTACCTGCACAAACCACAAATGCGAAGAAATCCTGGAATTAACACCTGCTGTTATGTAGTGCCAGTACATACAACTTACTTTGACACCACACACTGGAAGTGATGCTATTCAATATATGGATGCAATTTATCAAAAGATCAAATTGACATTTTTTTTTATTCCCAAGGTGCCATGTTAAGGCATGAGAGATGAAATTGATTTGCATGCCCCTCAGTTGTAAGCTATTCTCTTGGCACACTAGGGAGCATCTATATGCTCAACAAATTCATCCACACTGTGGTTGGCACCTGGCAGGCAAAATACTATGTACAGGTGCACAGATAGGTGCATCAACTAGGCATTGCAATTTAATTGGCATGCTTATTTTTCCCAGACTCCTGCCACTGATGAACGAAGTGAAAATTGGAATAAAAAAAATATTAATTAATTAATTATTTAATTAAATAATTAATTAATTAATTGAAGTAATTTTTGGATACTTCGACTATCAAATAGGCCAAAGTTTGATATTAATTGAAAAAAAAACTTGAACCAAATTTTTACATTTGACCATTCAAAGGTACTGTCTCTTTTAAAAAATTGAATTTGACCCTTCACCACCTTAAACCTGCAGAATTGCTATTTTAGCCTATGGGGGAACTTCTGGAACCAAGTGTTTTTGGAAAAATCTAAATTTTTTGCGGATATTGAGTTGCTAGAATCGACCGATGCATTTGAACGATTCGAACAATTTTTATTCAATCGAAAATGGAACTATTCCATCAAAAAAGGTAAATTTTCAATCGAAAAAACACTTTAAAAAAATTTGATGGTCGAATTTTGAAGTTTTTTAACTTCGAAATTGGACCGTTAGTAAATCTGCCCCATACTGTAAATGTATCTAAACCCTGTTCCTTGCCGATACTTTTCTAAACTGTATATTCAAAATAAAATAATGATTATAGGAATCTATTTATCTTTCTCGGCATGTCTCAATGTTTGGTAGCTTGACACACATTTAGTTTTGGACGTGGGCGTATGTTTTTTCAACGTCGGCAATGGGCAGTATTTTGGGAATTTTTCGCTGTTTTGCGAATTTCTCTAGAAATTCTAAAAAAATTTGGTGAATTGAACGCTACAGATTTGCCCATCACTAGGGGTGTAAATCGTCCTTTAATTACAGTTTTTTGGTGTTACTGGAATTTTGGCTTTTACAGGGGAGTCTACTGGTTCCTTTAGTTATGAATTTGTTTTATTAAAGGTTGAATGTACACAAACAGACATGGTGTGATACTACTAGAAGGTGATGTGTTTGCTCTCATTTTACATTTTTCCTCAAAGTTATTAAATACGTTAGATGTTATTTTGAGTTACTTAAACCATCCTTAATTATGTACTTCCTTGGAAAGACTATTGATGATACTGTATGAACAATAATATGCTGCTCATTTGAATTAGTTCTTCAAACCACAAACATCTTGTTTGCCAAATCAAGTGGGCTGAGCTGCATTATTGAATGTAGATTTCTTATTTGATGAAATGTGCCATCCTGATTGGCAAACTAATTGAAATAATTTGCTAAGCTGCAATTAAAATATTTGTGTTATTTACGCTTTGGCCTCAGATTTAAAATTGTAAACATTGGATGGAATTTATAAAATAATAGTAACATTTTATATAATGGCACTCACTATTCAATATATTCTTTGCCGGGTGCTAACCAATAATATCAATAATAATAGTCCAGAGAAAGCACTCACGGCATAATCCGTGCATGGTGTATCAATGCGTTTCGGCCCGCATGGAGCCGTCGTCAGGCCCTCATTATCCTGACATCGGCTCCATACGGGCCGAAACACGTTGATACACCATGCACAAATAAATATACGTTGTTACACAGCTGATGGATTATGCCATGAGTGCTTTCTCTGGACTATTATATATATTATAATATATTATAATATATATATATCAAATCCCCAGCAACAGATGTTTGCAAATAAGGTGAACTTGAAATATCAGCACAGAAAAGATGACTCTGGATAGCAGTGAAGCATGTGTGTGTGATGAATTGTGTTTCATGAAATGTAAAAAGAGAGAATTTTTCATGTCAGTGCCAATTCTGATCCTGTAATATGATACTTGTCTCAAAGTGACATTCACTGAGCATTCATTTAAATAACCTTCTCAAAACAGGACTTGGGATTTGTTTTGGTTTTTTTGTTGAAGGTTTTTCTTTTATGCTTCTTCCTGTTTATACAGTGCATGAAGAGTAAAATACTGTTCCCTTAAAGGAACAGTAACAACAAAAAAATTTAAGTGTTTTAAAGTAATGAAAATATCACGTAAAGTTGCCAAGCAGTGGTAAAACTGCTGTGTAGCAATTGCGGACATTGAAAAAAGGCTATATGGCACAGGTTAAATAGTGGATAACAGA
This sequence comes from Xenopus borealis, assembly GCA_024363595.1. NCBI lineage: Eukaryota > Metazoa > Chordata > Amphibia > Anura > Pipidae > Xenopus > Xenopus borealis. Next base: position 14,979,437 of record CM044434.1, on the reverse strand, counting down.
TAACACCATTTTGTTCTACAGACCCTATCTGTTATCTGCTGTGTAACCTGAGACTTTTCTCCTATGGAACGTATAGAACTCTATGGCGTATTCAGGCACAGTACGAGTCTCTTGGAGTACAGATGCAGCCACTTGGATTTGTGTGTTAAATGCATCGTGACTCAGGGTTAATTGAAGAGAATGTGTTATCTAAAGTCATCTTAACTCATTTAACCTTTTCATTAGCATACCAAAGCACCATCGTTTTCAATGGTGAACTCTTTAATTGGATGGGATTCTGTGACACAATATTATGTGATAAGTGAGTTAAATGGGATGTCTGAGTTAAGTTATATCCAAAGTGGCTTCATCTGTATCTGCATTTAGCGTGAAGACGCGGATGCAGCCCTGTCAGGAGTGTCAAAGATGGTCTGCAGCTCCTTAGAAAAAGCCTTAGAATCATCTTAAAGTGGGTCCTGCTTCTCCCACAGAGGAGATGCCCACTCTAAGGCTTTTCCAGTCAGGCGATAAATATATGTATCCCAGTTTGGTGCGTTCAGTTCGTATCGGGTAGTGGAGCCAGAGAAAGGGCAGACAACTTGTCCAGGATGGCCGTAAGGGCTAGGCCAAAATTAGTCTGCTGTGCTTAGTAGGATTCCATGCGGCCAGCCAACCCGTGGAACGCTCGTCCGACATCCAGTGAAGCTTCCTCAGTTGGGTCCATGGCCCAAGTATAATATTAGGGGGCCTGTCAGCTCCCAGTGGGAGTTTGTCAGGACCAAGGAGGAAGCAAAGGGTTAAAGTCCAGATATAAGGTACAGACAGAGTTAAGGCAATATTCAAGGTCTAGTCCAGGCAAAGGGTTCAAAGGCAGGCAGCAAGTAGCAAGGTCAAGTTCAGGCTAGAGTCAAAGTCCAGGAATCAATAATAGAAGAATTATAGAACACCCCGGAATGTATACAACAAAACCTATACTTGGGCATTGAACCCGGGTCTCTGGCGTTCTTTTATACTTGAATTTGGCGCCACTAGGGCGCACATGCCATGAGATTATAGGGTACCTCCTCACTCCTTGAACTCCTTTTGCTCCTTCAACCTTCTTCATGAAAGAATGGAACATGGAGGTTCACTTTATTTATTTTAAATAAGTTAATATAACTGCCTGCTGAGTGTGGTACCTTTTTGGTTGATATATAACAAACTCAAAGTTGCAGGGCAGTTATAAAAAAGGGTGTGGTATAGATCAGGAGGTTCATTTTTCATAAAACTCTTCCATTAAGTTTCGGTGATTGTCATTGAAGTAAAAGTATTATTTGTAGAGCTGCTAAAATCAGTAGGGAGGATGATCTTCTCTAAATTAGATCCATAAAAGAGTGCAGGGGATAAGGCAAAATTAATTTAGGAAGTGAATGCATGTAGATAGCCAGTATAGCCTAAACTTCTAAAACAAATTCATTTCTAAAATCCTATTGTTGTAGCATCTGGCATGTTATCCGGAATTAATGTGTTACTGTGTTTTCCTTCTTGCTAAGTGAATTTGAAGAAACATGTTGGCTCATGCAGTTGAGATTCATATATAAAATGATGATATTCATTTGCTCATAAATTTCACTGCACATTTCCATCCCTTGGATAACCATGACTTTAAAATGCTTCTGACAAGTTTAAAATGATTTGGTCAGTAGTGATTAAGGGCTGCATGTGTGAGGTTATTAGAAGTCATGTTTCTACACACCAGGGTACTGTGTCTCAAATCCAGTTTCCTAGTGCAACATAACAATACATTAGAATGTTATTGAGTGCTATTTATTAAAGTCAATTATTGCTTTACGCAGTTAAAGTAGTTATGTTATCTATTATTAATGCAGTGCTATTGCATTGCATTAGTTAGTTTTGAATAAAAACATAGACCAGGGCAATCAAATGTTTATTATAATACATTCATATCATTTGTTATGCATATACGTAAGTAGGGTATTATGTATTGACACCAGGTTTTCAAGTATTACTTGCTAGTCCTAGGACCCAATATACTGGCGATGGTGCTTAGTTCTGGCTAAAGTGTTGTATTTTTCAAAGCCACAACAACTTAAAATACAGTCTTGACAGCTTACAGAGAACCAGAAGTTGGGTTGTTAATTGTCATTATCTTTGAGAGCATGCAACACCTTAAAGTGCACTGTAGGCAGTAAAGCTTGGATTATTGTGCCACTGTAACTCAGGAAATACAATGTGGAGGACAAAGCAAAATTCCATCTTCAACTTGAATGACAGTTTTGTTTTATACAGTTTGGTTTATACCTAATGGCAAACATGATCTGTCAATACAATTGGTTGGCAGATCGAGTTTACAGCAATGCACAAATAAACTTATCGTGACACGATTGAGTTTACACAGTAATGCAAACCAAATAAACTTATCATGACATACAGGTTCACAAATTTTCAATTGTGTCTCATTGGCACCCAAAGAAAAATCTTAATAGCTTGGATGAGAATCTCTCAAGCCTGTATTGTGAGTGGATGGTATGAGTTATTTGTCCACTTTAGTGCCTGAAGACCTGAGTTTAATACCAGCCTCTGACTTAAATTTCCAATATCCTATAGAATGACTTGGGAGTGGATCAGCAGTAGATTTGATTTTGACCAGCTGTGTTACAAACTGGTTTTAGAATTGCTTGTCCAAAAACTGTCTATGGGGCTATGGTTCTGCAAACATGTGCTCAGCTGCACAATTTATCAATAGCAGCTGATTAGATGCATAATATCATATAATAGCTTAAACTAATTATTGATTGATTAGCTGTTAGCACAGGTGAAATCACAGTGACTCAAAACATGTGGATTGTTTGGTATTGCAAAAAAAGGTTTATTAAGAATTGTAGACAATCAGATAATATGAAACTAAAAACTGTAATAATAACACTTTTACACTTTTTTAGCAGATATTTTCAACATTCAAAGATTTTTATTATAGGTTCAATTCCTGGTTCACTTGACTTTTCCTATTCTATGCATATTTCACTTTTATTATCTTAGCAATATGGTATGCACCTATTTTATAATATTATTTAACCCATTGATATGTTTCTTTTCTAGGTGAGTAAAATCCAAACCTTTGTGGTTATCCTTGCCCATGTGTCTTGTGAAAGGGGGGTAAGTAAATTTGCTAATGTGATATAATTTCAAAAATAATATATGTATAGACATACACAAAAGAGGTGGAGCTTATAACAACATCACAGTGCTGCTTTGTCATGTATATTTCAATGTTATGATTATTAATGTATAATATTTATGCATTACAATAATGGCATGGGTGATGCAAGTGCATGAATATTACTTCAAAATTATTGTTTGCTTGAAAAATCTAATTCATATTTTAACAACTTATGCCTTTAAACTTGCAGTTTAAAGAGACAATGGAAGTGAAATAGAATATTTGAGATTCACGTTGGTGTCTTTCTGTGTATAAATGAAAGTCATGTCTGATCTACTCATGGAATAATATCATCTTTGACCATAAAATAAATGCTTAATTAAAAATGAATTCCAATGCTGATAATTGTTATCTTCTAAGCAAATGTCAACTGAAAGCATAATTGTAACTGTCTAGAGGTTTCTACCAGTATTTGATGAATATCCAGAAAAGGGCAAAGACAAAAGCTTGAATTTGAAGTTTAGTAAGACAATTTGTGGAATAGCAGTTAAAGAGGATCTAAAATACTGAGCTAGTGGTACTTATATACTGAGATAGCGGTACTTATATTAATTTATTGAACAGAGCTGCTGTGGTACATGAGAGTTGAAATGTTCCTTCTGTACAGGGACCAAGGAAACCCTGCATGAGTTTACTAATCACAGAGGGCTTTATGTCAAAAAACCTTGGCAATCTTTGTTATTGACTTTTAAAACAAAACTTTTTAACTTGTAGGTATACACTTTTTTTATTTCAAAAGCCCAGATGCACCAAATTCATATTTTTTGGACTCACAGAAAGACAAAACTTCTACAAATAACTTTCCCAAATGCAGGTATGGGATCCATTATCTGTAAAATCATAATTCAGAAACCTTCAAATTATGGAAAGCCTGTCTCCCATTAACTCCAATTTATCCAATTTTTTTAATTATTCCTTTTTTTTCTGTAATAATAAAACAATATCTTGTACATGATCCAAACTAAAATGTAATCAATCATCAAGGTAAACAGATAGAATGTGCAAAATAAAAAATGTTTTCAATATAGTTAGTCAGTAGTGATGGGAGAATCTGCAAAATTTAATAATAAATTCGCCCATTACTATTAGTTAGCCAAAAATTTCGGGTCAGATTTACTAAGGGTCAAATGTTGAAGTAAAAAAACTTCAAAATTTGTTCATCATAATTTTTTAAAGGCATTTTCAATTGAAAATGGACCAAACAGGTCAATTTTCGATCAAATTGAAATTGTTTGAATCAATCGATTTTCAAAAAAATCCTTAAAATTTTAAGGATATGCTCTAGGACATTCAGGAAAGTGTATGTAAATGGGAAGAAAGCTTATACTGGCCATAACTCTTCTGGATTCATCTGTTTGATCTTTCATCAATCTGCCCCTTAGTCTGAAGGAGATAGAAAATATTGGTATTATTTATACAGTGCACTTTACAAAATAAGGTGATACAAATATAGAAATATTGTATAGTATTTCTTCACATACAGTTGTACATTGTGAAGATGCAAGTGCAAAGGGTGAAGACCCTGCTCACAAAAGCATACAATCCAGAAAGGAAGTGAGACTTAAGGTGGCGGTGACCTGTATCATTGTACATGCCCCTGAATATCTAGATATTTGCAGTAAGGGTATAGTTTCAACTGAAAAAACAAGTAATAAGTGTGGGGAGAAGAATTAGGGGCTTAGGAAAGGTGGTTGAGTTGCTGAATGCTTAGATGATACTATTGGATAAAGAGGCTTCTCTGTCTGAAACTGTTTTGATTTAGCTCAAAAAGTATCACTAGTTTTATGTGTAGATTTCCCTCTGGACTGTGAAAGGAATTTTTAAAGTAAAATCCAATAATAACCTTTCTACAAGTGATATACAGTATTATAGCTTTGTAACTCCCTTGTGACTCTTATATATCCCTAAAACTCTGGATTATCTTACATACATTGTCACAGTACAATATCCCGCACAGCATTCTGTTATCAGCAATGTGAAAAACATTCCATTTTAGAACTTCAGAAACAAAATAAAATATATTTTTGTACTTAATGGAACAGTTATTATGAAGAAAAAAAACATTATTATGAAGAAAAAAAAATGTCTATACTATGAGGGCGTTGTATTGTATGCATTTTTCATTCATACATACTTTTTATCCTATAATTGCAATGACCAATGTATAGAACTTATTGGAAAGGTTGCAGTATATATAAGGTGCAATTGATCATTTTCAGCCTCCAGTGACTGACAGCAACCCTCTGGTAGTAAGTAAATAAAATGACTGCTAACCTCCATGTCAGTGGAATGCCAGTTCACTGAGGAAGTTGGAGTAACATAAGGGCAATACACCAATCTCAACCTGATTAAATAAAATCTAGTGTTACAAGCTTCTATTTAAAGGCTAATAAAGAATACATTTAGAATGTGCCCTATGACAATTAACTGTTCAAAAAAGAATTTAGCAGCATCTCCCCTCTAAATTCAACAGAGGAGGCACCAGACAAATGAATATATTGTCAGTTGAAATGGAGATTAGCATACAAATTACCTGCCTTGGCATAATAATGTATTGAACTTTGTGGAGTGTAGAGTTTTGGCTCATTTCACATGAGTAAAATGACCAGCAAAGTTAAAAAATAAGTACTAAAAGTGGCAAATAGACTTGCAGATCAAATAGAATATTTCATAGAGTCACCTGTGATATGGGCACATCACTAGTGAGTGAGGTTAATGAGCTGACATTAATGAGAACTACAAGTAATTCGGTTAAATCAATTAGTCTTCATAGAGATGCTGCAGCAGCACCAATAGATAGGGTGCACAGAGGATTTAACAGGTAGTGTTGCAATGCACAATGAATTAAAATAGATCATTCATACCAGTGTTTATTTTTTCAGCATTGTTTGGTAATTACTCCTGTTATCCAGAATGTTTGGACCTGAAGTTTTCCGAATAAGGTGTTTTTTTTCCCATAATCTGGACCTCTATATTTTATATCTAACAAAAAATAAAGTAAAGTAAAATAAAATAAACCTAATTGGATTGTTTTGCCCCTAATACGGATGAATTATATCTTGGTTTGGATCAAGTACAAGGTACTGTTTTATTATTATAGAGAAGGAAATCATTTTTCAAAATGTGAATTATTTGCTTAAAATTGAGTCTATGAGAGATTCTCACTCTCATAATTTAAAATTTCTTGGATTATGGGTATCTGGATTATGGATCCTATACTTACAGAATATGTTTTGCTAAAGCTAATCAATTAGCTAATTATGCAAATAAAATATATTTATTATTGATATCAAATATATGATACTTTTAAAAATGGAGTTCAGTACCTGCTGAGATTGCTCTCTAGTATGCCTAAAATTTGACTTTGGGTAGCTGTGGCTATATTCTTATTAGTTTTATTATTTAATTGTGCTTACACTGTCCCATACACCACAAAAATATATGCCCTTATTATTTATTTAATCTAATGTATTTTTATTTATTTTTTTGTTGTGGTCAGCCCTGATAATTGCTGATAAGTTTTATTTGTTTATAATCTGTCATTGAATTGTTATATTTGTATATGACCTGTCAAAAGACCAGTTTTATAAGAGTAAAAACAATTATAGAATATGTCAGTCATAAGCATACTTTGTACAAAGTGAAAATCCAAGATGCTTTTAATTACATGTATCCATGTTGGAGGCAAAATAATAATTGGGTTTAAACATTTTTTTAGAAGACTTGAGATATGGAGATCCAAATTACAACCAATTTTCTGGTGTACATGGATTTTCAAATAGCATTAATCTGGTCAAAATGGGCAAAATTAATTGAGTTACGTATTAGTTATTGTACAGCCTATCTACAATACCTCTGCAGATACCATAGTGAGGATTTGAGGGATAAAATAAAAATAAAAAATAAAAAACAAGTGGATGCAAATCTAATTAAAACAAAAGTCAGAACATGCTTTCAAGCTTATTTCATTATTATTATTTTATGGTTGAAATTATAGTGAAATTAAGTAAGTGTTAATTTGCGTGTTGAGCAGTGAAGCAAAGAAAAAAAATTTGACTGCTTAGATTACTCTTAATACATCTCCTGTCTTCAGCATGGATTAGCCAGTTTATCTTAAAGTAAGTTTGCTGAACATCATTATAAAGTTAAGAACCTAATTCTTGCTTGGACTTTTAATGCTAGGCAGTAATATCTTAATTTAACGATAATTGAATTAGAAATGTTGCACATACAGGTTTTCTTCAAATTGACTGTTTCTTACATTCTCCACTTTCTTCTCCTCTCGTGTATCTCCTTCTTCTATTTCACTTCTGCCCTTCTTCCTCCACAAATTGCTATTCTGCCCTTTTATTTCCTTTCTTTACTACTCCTCCCACTCTTCTGCAGACACAATCCCTATTGGTTGCATCATCTTTCCTACTTTACTCTTTATGTCTGATCTTATTCCTTATTTACCACCTTCTTAGTTATATACTGTATATCTTGGATTTTAACCAGAATTGGCTATATTCTTATGTTTTATTGCAAATATATAGTTTTACCATTGTAGATCATACAGAGAAAAATTGTAAAACCTACTGCTTCATAAGCCCACACTGTGGTTCTGATACTTGATTGTACATCATTTTTCAGAAGAAAGCACTTGCCTCTGTAATAAACCCTTGAGGATTGGGTTTGGCTGGAGATTGTGTACACTGTTAATGGCAGGAAGGGGTGATTCTTCCACTGTTTAGAGCACTGTTAGTACATCTAGTATATGCCACAGAGTTTTGGTCTCCACTACTCAAACACAACATTATTGAACTAGAGAGGGTCCAGAGAAGCTGGTAAAAGGTGTGGAAAACCATAGCTGGCCAAAATAAGGCTGGCCAAAGCAGGGTTGTTCATGCTGGAGAAGAGGCGCTTTATGGGTAAAATGACAACTATATACAGTATAACTACAGATGCAGTCACTTGGATTTGTGTGTTAAATGCATCATGATTCAGGATTAATTGAAGAAACTGTGTTATCTAAATTCATCTTAACTCATTTAATGCATTTGACCTTTTCATTAGCATACTAAAGCACCATTGTTTTCAATGGTGAACTCTTTAATTGGATGGGATGCTGTGATGCAATATTCTTTAAGTGGGATAAATGGGATATCTAAGGGTTAGTTATTCTGTGTCAAAAACACAATCCAATGCAGCTTCATCTGTATATAAGGGGATCATATAATAATCTCTCTAATGCTTTATTTGCCAATAGGTCCTTCCAGCTGACGTGAGGTTACCCATTCCAATTAAAAGAAAGGAGGTTCCATTAAATAATTGGAAGGGTTTTGTTTACAGTGATAGTTATGAAGATATGAAATTCTGTCTCTGAATCAGTCATACAGGCTGATACATTCGATAGCTTTAAGAAAGAGTTGCATGGCTTTTATGCAAGGGAGGGAATACAGGCATATGGAAGATAGCTCACAGTACATGTTGATCCAGGGAGAGGCTTCAAAGTTTTTTTTTTGCCTTCCTCTGGATCAACTAGCAGTTAGGCAGGTTAAAATAGAGTTAAAAGGATGAACTTGATTGATATGTGTCTTTTTTCAACCCAACTTACTATGTTACTATGTTCTTCAGACTTCTTCAGAACCAATATTACCACTGGTCCAGCTGAACTGTATATCAGTCACCAACCTCAAATTTTCACAAATTATTCATTTTGACTCATGTATTGTTTATGTAAGATTTTAACTCATGGAAATCATACTGGAGTGCCCCAGCTTTGAACTTCAGCTTTTGAGAATTCTGAGTTATATGTTATAATAATAATAATAATAATAAGAAAGAGTTTCTAAAGCCATCCTTGGTCTTTTTAAGCAGGGTTTGTAGGCAAAGCAATACAGTGTAGCAGTTCCAAATGTTTCTTTGAACTGATCTGCACATTTAGGAAGCAAATCTGTACTGAAAGTACCACCGCTCACTGTCTGTAGCACCCATCTGTTTCTGTGTTCAACTCCATCTAATAGTATTGCTTTTCCCCTTGCAAGCACATATTAAACGCTTCTCCTAACAGTGAAGACCTACCCTAGGGCACCCTCCCCCTGAACTTCAGTAAGGATGCTAAGGTTACTTAATTCTGGCTGCCTATTCTAATTAATGAAGCCAAGAATGAATAAACAGAAAAGGAAAATATATATTTGAAAATAGCAATGCATGCTAGCATTCAGGCACAGGGATGCTAGTAAGGAGCAAAATTGAATAGACAAATTGCAAAAGTTCAATATATATGCAACAATACCTATCCATTTTTATGAGAATGGGATTTTAGTGAGTGCATCTTTCCTTGATCCTTTTCTGATCTTTTCCTTTTCAATGCATTTTATAGTGAATATTATGGTGCTGGATACTGACCCTCAAAAATGGCATGTACAGAAATGAGATTTATAAAACAGGAAGTCACACTCAAGTGGCCCTTAGAGAAAATATGTTCCATATATTTAGTCAAACAACATGGCCATTCTCCTCAGTTCTCCTATGAGAATAGTTCTCTTACACATGTGAGACCATCACCCAACCCCTAGCTTGGCATCTGAACTCCTGAAACATGAGCAAGACGTAGAAACAAATGTGTTGTAGTCTGAAGGTCCTACTCAAAAGGCAGGCACATTTAGCCTTGGCCCCATGCCTTACTCATTTATATAAAACATTGCACACTGGACAGCATCCCATCTGCTACTTCCCTATAGCCCTGTCATACAGTACATTTAGGGGCAAATTTATCAAATTCACATGAATAATTCGAAATTTGGTCGAATTTTCAAAAAGATCACAGATTTGAGTTCTAATTTTCAAATGTTTTTGAAGACCTCTTTGACCATTGAATTTTGAAAATTTGATAGAATCAAATGATTCAAATAATTCAAATAATAGAATTTCAACCTAACAAATTGGTTTTCATAATGTTTTCATTATTTTAGATAATATTTTAGAATAAAAAAATTTGATTATTTCCTATTCAATCGTTTGACCAATCGAATAGCCATAAAAAAAACCTCGAATTCGACCATGGGAATTTTATGGGAATTTTATGGGAATAAAAATCCTTCGAATTTGAATATTGAATTCAAAGGACTTTTATTCCCATAAAACTCCCATGGTCAAATTCGACCCTTGGTAAATCTGCCCCTTAGTGTGTCTTTTCAAAAGGTCTTCAGTTCTGTTCTCTCTGCCATCTCAGGTGCCAGACACTATGATCAGCCCCAATCATATATCTAGTGTAGATGTTGGGGGTTAATACAGTACAACTGCAACTGGGAAGTCAAGGTCGCACTGGGAAACCATGAAAAAACCTGGTACGCCCTGACTCTCGTCTCCCCCTCCATACCCAGACTCCTTGTCACCACTGCCCTGAATATACTCCTCCTGGACTAGTCACTCAAGGTTCGAGTCCATGCGTGTGCAGGAGGGTACGTGGGGGTGGGAGTCCCCTGAGACAACAGCCCCTGTGGTCCCCAGACCTGAGCATGAGTAAAGTTACACAGAAATTG
>CM044434.1:14903501-14929777 GCA_024363595.1 Xenopus borealis | reverse complement strand
GTGCTGCCTCAGAGATCACCTGACCTGAAATACAGCAGCTCTAACTGTAACAGGAAGAAATATGTAAGCAAAAGACAGAACTCTGTGGCTCATGTGACCTAACAAGTATATTTTGTTTTGTGTGTTTGTGTGCACTGTGAATCCTAGGATCCCAGGTAGGGTTTCCACCTTTTCTGGAAAAAAAATACCGCCCTTCATATATATTTATCTTTTTTCCATATTAATAACAGTGGGATCAACTATAATTAATACTGGCCAGGTGGCAACCCTAATCCCAGGGGGCGGCCCTTATTTTTGTAACGGCGTATATGTATTTCTGATTACCCAATGCCACATATTACTAAAAAAGTATATTGTTATGAAAATGGTTTATTTACATAAAGAAGGGGTTTACATATGAGCTGTTTTATGCAATATATTTTTATAGAGACCTACATTGTTTCAGAAGTATAGTTTTCCTTTAAAAAGAAAACATGGAATCCATGCAGAGATGGCTTTTTACCAATGTGCTGTCTTTTTTGAAGCAAAACAATTTTTAGCTGACTGGGTGTCAAGCTTTTACATGAAGCTATAGCAAGCAAGGCTTTCTAGAACCATCTGCTATAGAAATGAAAGGAATGACAGCCTGTGAATCTTCCCTACAACTCGCTCACGGGTTACAGGTAACAAACTGTGTGTCACAGTCAGAAGGTTTCAAATAATATAAATATATAAATTGATATGACTTTTAATTGTAAATATATTTTAAAGGGGAACTAAAAAAATGTCTTTTTTTAATTTGGCACATTTACACTGGACCCAAGGGCACCTCCTGAACTAATGGCTTCCATAACCAATGGAGGCTGGAGCTGTGTTGTCTATATTATGGCAAATATCATAGGCTTTTACCAAAATTCATAGTTTAAGACATGTGAAGGCAATGCTCACACAAAAAAGAAAGTGCCAGGGAAAAAAGAAATGTTGCACAAGATCAAAATTGAGCACACTCTGCAGTGTTCAAAGTGCAACTTAGCCTTTTTACTCACAGTGCAACATTTTTAGCATACTTTTAGCATAATTGTGGTTAATGCACCTGGCACAATTGTGGCTGGTGCATTAAAAAAGGCAAAATTCAGTGTTTGATTTTCAAGGGTCATATAATAATACAAGGGCAGTGTGGAAAGTGCAATTTTGGATGCATTGTGAATGTTTTTCTTTTAATCCAGAATGCTTTTTTTCCCAACGATCCTAACATAATTGCACCCATGAGGGGGAGTTGCATCTGGCGAAACTGAGCGATTCATAAAAACAAAAGCGACTGACAAAATTGCTTTGATGCTATTTTAAATTGATGCAATTAGTAAAATGACATCTCCATATAAATTCTGTACACCAACCCACAGCACATCTTGACCCAGGTCACAGTGGGAACCCTGCAAATACCACCAGCTCAGAGATGGCAGTTGCTTTAGGGTTCACCAGTATTATTACAAGTGCTCACAGGCAATTGGAGACCTGGGCCAGTTTGGGTTCTTCTCAAACTCCAAAAAACGTATCTAATTTTTTTGACGGCATCGGGTTTGACGCCGAAAACCTGAAAAGTTGCTGTAAAAAAAACCAACAACAATTTTTTCACAATTTATCATACCCTGAAGCTGTTCCAAAAATGAAAATGTGCCATCTTAAGCCTGTAAAAGTCAATGCCAGATGTCGCCTTAACCATTTGAAGTTTTAACCTTCAATAAATGTTTGTTTTTGTTTTTTTTTGTCTCTACAATCCACAAAAAGTTGTGTTTTTTCATGATTCAATTTTTGAGGGTTTTTTTTTTGATAAATTGTGGATTCTAGTTTGGTCATTTTTTTTAAATCATAAAAATGTGGTTTGATAAATAACCCCCACATTGGATAATCTCTGCAAAGTGATAAGCAAACAAGGTATTATTCCTATTGACCCTGACTATATTTAAATGTATAATTTAAAATAGAATGTATGCAAAACTCTGTACATCTTAACTATTAACTTGAAATATGTATAAATATGCCCGTTTGTGAGATAATAGCTGGTCAGACACCTGCACAACACCTTTAGTTTGCACTTGAGCCCTTGCAGCTCCATGCACCATACACTAGAGAGTCAATCACTTAGCTATAAGTGATATACAGGTATGTAGCCTTTAGAATACTTAGCCACTGTATCGACATCTAAAAGAATATTATCTCAAAATGGATTATGTTGTCTGGAACAATACATGGCAATGGGAAAAATACAAAACAGCATTGAATAAAATATAAAAGTAGCCAGGTAGCTGAGTGATAATTATACACATATAGTATCAGTGTTATTTTTAAGTGACGGTAAAGGAAAGTGATGCACTGTGATTCCTCTAACAAAAAAGTCATGAGTCAAAGTCAATAGATGCTGTCACTTACCAACTCCTTTCCCAGCTAAAGTGTTCCCATGGACACTTCAAGATGTTGCTGGGTTCAGTGACCCTAGCAACAAGAGAGCTCTTCAGACTAGACTTGTTGTTAACTGACAGCAGACTGAATTATGACAGCATCTTTAAAGCAAATGCATGTGCAGTAACTTTTTATGGAGCGATTCCCTTGACCAAGAAGGGGGTTAATGTGACTTACAATTGCATATACTGTAGGTTTATTATATTAACAACATACTGTTTTCATCTATTGTATAGTCTGAGAGAATGCATGTCTTCAAGAAAAAATTAATTTATGAGTCTTATGCTTTTTCATGATACTTTGATTTCTCATTATGGGATTTCTTCCCGTTCTAAGGCGGTATCTGTTTTGTGATCAGATAATTAATCTTGCTAATATTTATAGGGCTTGCCTTTTAACTCTCCCTCCATGTATTAAATGGAGACCTTCCAGCTGTTTTGTCATATAAATCAGTTATACCGGAGTGGGTCATGCTGTCACATAAATCCCTTCCTACTGGTGTTCTGCTGAGTGCAACTTTGTTATGATCCTTTCATGGGGATTGTTCCTTCCTGCATGATAATAGGTTGTCCTACAGCAATCTTGCCAATAGCCGCCTGTCTTGTTGAATGATGCACTGCTGACATTTCCACATTTACTTACTTAGTCTCAAGGATAACACAATTAATATATGTTTAACATGTAAAAACAAAATAAGACAAATATAAAATAAGTAAAAAAGTTCACCTTCCAAACACTTTTTTCAGTTGAATTGTTTTCATATAGTTTACCATAAACAAAGACATTTTTCAATGGCTTTCCATCTTTTTATGTTTAACTTTAAGGGGCATATTTACTAAGAGTCAAATTTCGAAGTTAAAAAACTTTCACATTTGACCATCACATTTTTAAAGTGTTTTTTCTATCGAAAAAATAGGTCAGTTTTCAATCGAATAGAAATTGTTCAAATCATTGTTTTTTTGGGCAAAAAAATTGATTTTCATAAAATTCAAAAAACAATCAGTTTTTCTGCTGTTGAAGTATTAGCACTTGCGATCAAATTCGAATCAAAGGATTTGAGCAAAAAAACCTTGATTTTTCAGTCCACCAAAAGACTCCTATTATGTTTTAAGAGGTCCCCCATAGGCTAAACCAGCAATTTGGAAGGTTTAAGATGACGAATGGTCAAAGTCAAAGTTTTTTTTTAAATTTGATTAAAGGGAAACTGTCATGGGAAAACATGTTTTTTTTTAAAAAAATGCATTTTGAAAAACATTTTTTTCCCATGACAGGATCCCTTTAAACTTTTGGCCTATTTGATAATCAAAGTACCTACAAATAGTTTGAAATTCAATTTATTTTCAAATTTTTAATTCAACCCTTGATAAATATGCCCCTGTATGTTGGACATAATTTTTAAATAATATGATTTGTTCTTTTACTACTTTATTTAATCTGAATGGTTAGTTTCAGGTCGGTAGATTGCGACATACAATTGTTCGTCGGATATGAGGCTAAAATCTGCACATCTATGGCCAGTTTAAGGTGCAGTTGAAATTGTCTGATTCCTTAGAGTCTAGGCTGAGATTAGAATAAGGCCCTGGCATTTCAAGAGAGAAGTTATCTGCCCAAGACTGGCCAAATACATATCACCCATTTATGAGAGTACAGGAGTTATCTAAACTGAAACTGAAAGTTTGCCGCACCAGGGCCTGTGCAATCAAACATCACATAATTTATCACATTGTACAAACCTCTATATTTAAGGATATGTTTAGGGATATCGAATAGGGTGATAATATTGGATGGGATTAGGTGGAAATAGATAAAGATAAAATATGGAAAAGTTCACATTTTTATAAAAAAAGATATTTTTTATGAAAATGTATTTTATTATAGTAGGCCCTTTTTGGAATAACATGAGATTCTAAACAACTAGTGACTAGGGTCATGGAATTTTGGAGATAAAAAAGGAGAGGGACGTCAATCAAATTATATGGCACATTACTCTCCTAGTTAGGCCATGAGTTTATAGAAAACATATGGAGATGATGGCTGCGCTGAGATATATAACCTATAAAAAAAGTCCAGGTGGCCATTTATAAAGTTCACTCAACGTATATTTATTCGCAAATGGTTGTATTGCCCATGCCCATGCTTATATATTGCACTGCTCTGCCCATCTTTCTGGATTTTGCAAATTCACATTATGAATATATTTTCGCAAATGGCTTGCAAATGAGACGGGTGTTTGTGTGAGTAACTTAAATTTAAAATTTGTGAAACTGTTTTGTGAATATAATTCAAAAGCAGTGTGTGCACATAAATATTTGCAATCTGTGATTTTTTTTAAATATTTAAAAAGCTCTTATAGACATTTGCATTGCTAAAAAATTTAGTAATTCTGTTTGTACACTCTGATTCATCTTTATAAATGTCACCATGTGCAGGGCAAATCTATTCATTGTGCGAACCAATCGGCACTGTGCAAAGTTCATAAATGAGCTCTGAGTGTAAAAACTCCAGGCATTGCATCCCACAGATTCACCCTGCATTGTCAATGACACTAGTATTAAGACTCAGCACTTGGGAGGGTCGTTGAGACCCTAGGACACAGGTTGGTAGATTGCGACACACAAAGGCATACTCCTTTAAACCTCTGAGGAAGTTAAGTTGGTGGGTCTACTTTAGAGTGTTAATAGATACTAAAGTATTTCAGTTTATTAGGTCTTTTTTTATTGAGCCATTATTTTCTAGAAAGTAGCACTTTCCCATTTTTATTTTACTAGTTTTTAAGATTCCTCAACAAATGAAATATCACTTCTTATTTCGCATTTGATTTAAAAATTATTTCTAAAGCATTTTTATTTATTTTTTTGGTCTTTTGCTATCTATGCTTTGGTTGCTTTCTGGAATAGCAGTTCCACAATGCTAAGTCTGGGTGCATTTATTTTTATCAGAAAATATTGGTTTTGCGTCACTGTCTCCGTTTGCTTTTCATTCTAGATTGTTAAGATGTTCTGAACAAGAATATGAAGCCATGTGTAAATGTATGATAGGCTAATAAAGGGTTATTTTCTTATGGCATGGTAAAGCTGAGTAGGTTGGTTTCTAAGCTCAAACTTGGTAATTCCTAGGTTGGATGGTGTACTGTAAGCGGTGGGAATCTAAATTTATCAGTGTTTGGGATTATAAAACCACCATATTTACCATTTACCTTCATAAATATTGCATAACAAGAACTTCATAAATTGCTTAAACAAGAAAGTAATAAAGTCCTTTATTATGAAAGTGTTAGGACAGGATCTCAATAATATGATATTATAGATTTCAGCAATTATTTTCCACCTCTTGGAGTGTTCTATTTTAACTGTAGTTTCTACAGGTTTTATTGGTGGTAACAAATGAGGGTCATTAGATAATTAAGACAAGACTAAAACTGAAAGTCAACGATTCTCCAGAGTGTATTTGGTAAGGATACAAAGTACAATTGTGTCCTATTATTAAAGATTTTGTCTGAATAAGTCTTGCCCCTGAAATAATTGTTCTGAGTACAAGATACCAGCATTCTGTATTATTATGGAACATAACAAAGAGCCAATAGCAATGTATAGAAGAACCTACGTATAGGTATAACCTAGCTCAACAATATTGAAGAACTGATACAGTGCAGAACTTTTTCCCATAATAAGTATTCACAAAATATGGCATACCAAAGGTATAATTCCACGCATGAACACCCACTGACTAATTCATATAATGTGGCTAAAGATATTAACAGAAGTAATGGACAAATAAATTCACCAGGCATGAATTTGCAGCAAATTTCTGTGTTTTGTCACCGGTGAATACATTTGTGAAACTATGATGAAAAATCTGCCGCCAGAATAGTGGATTGCATTAAAATTGTTGTGCATCAAAATGATTTGGATGCCCATTGACTTTAATGCATTTGGACAAAATAGGTGTGCATCAAATTGTCACGGGCGTCAAAATTGGCACTGGCGTCAAAATTGTTGCAGGCTCCAAAATTTGACATGGGTGTCAAATTTTGCATTTTGCTAATTTTTTGCTTTTGTTTCATGAATTTCGTGGGACATTTTCAAATTTCTCTGCAAAACAGGACAAATTTGCCCATCAATAATAAACAGTATCTACAAAATTGTTCCTTGAAGTTACCAGCAATAAGCAAGGTGTCTTATTTTACATTCCAGGGCTACCTGGACTTTAAACTTCAAAAAAAAATTGCATTTGGTTGACTACTTCTTGGTTTCATACTATTGGACATTCAGGGGCAGATTTACTATTGATAGAACTCGAGGGTTAAAAAACCCTCAAATTCGATATTCAAATTTAAAGCGGAAGTAAAATCCTTCGAATATCGAATTTGAAGAATTTTACCACAATTCGATTGTTTGAACAATCGAATAGGAAATAGTCGATAAATCATTTGAATCGATCCATTCAAATGATTTTATTGATCAATCGAATATTTCTATTGATTGATCAAATATTTCCTATTCGATCAAAAATAATGAAACCCAGTTTGGTAGCTTTGATCTGGCGAACTAGGCAGTCGAATAAAAATTTAAAGGGGAAGCACTTCAACAGTCGAATAGTCAAATATTCTAATGAATTTTTATTCAAATAATTTGAATCATTCGATTCGATCGAATTTTCAAAATTCACTGGTCGAAGTGGTCTTAAAAAACATTAGAAAATTCTAATTTGAATCTTTTTGAAAATTTGATCGAACTTCAAATCCTTCATGTGAATTTAGTAAATCTGTCCCTCAGTGTCTTTATTGGTCATTCATTTTCATAGGAGATCTTCAATGAGCAATTCAAACGGCAAGTCTGGGCAGAAAGCAGTGCAATGTACAACATGCTTTGGAGCATGCTTTGCCAATTACACTTATCCCTGTACCTTGCTCACTTTGAGCTTGCTTATCATCTCTGCAAACTCTACTTATAGTCCTTCTTATGTTCTGTCCCTTAAATGCGTGCTATACACTACTAAACACACTACACTACCCATCTTGATGTTCTTCCTGAATCAAGCAATCAAAGTGATGGTGGTGAGAATATCGAACATGCTGCCATTAGCATTCTTATGCCAGACTGTGGCACATGGGAATGTTGAGAAACAATACAGCATTGCTGGAAAAAATGGCAACTTGCATCAATTTTATTTTTGCACTTTCACAATATTGGTACATGAGCGCAATAATGTTTTGTGGAACATTTCCCAAAGAATGCTAATGGTAGCATTTTTATGTACACTCACCATCTTTTCATTTAGTTCAGCTTTTCTTAAATTATGCATATTTAGTCAGGCAGATTTGGTTCATCTTTAAAATAAAATACATTCAAAGCACCCCATTAAGTTAGTTGTTTTGTGACTTCTCTGACAACTTGGAAAAATTTTATCAAAGAAAAAAACCCTGCTTCCCAGAGAAATAGAAAAGCTATTATATGATACTGTTTTATCAGCAGTTTTTCTAATTTTGTACACTGATTTATTCAGGTCAGTGATAGAATTACATTCTTGAAATACAATAAACTTTTTTGCTCTTATCATCTACATTACTAAGATACAGAACCAAAATATTTCTCTAAAGTCTTGACACATACTTTTTCAGCTTTTAAAAAAGTTTCTCTGTAGTGACCAAAATATTGTCTGTGCAAATAGCATCATTAAAATGAAAAGTATAATGTAGGTACTGTAGTAGCTAGCTAACAACTTCATATTTCAAACCATAGGAGGCAAAACTCCTTAGCAGTAATGATATAGACCCACTAATATTACCAATGTAAAATGTAAAAACCATTAAAGAGTAATCTATGAAGACAGCCATCTATTTGGTCACACTAAAATAAATACAAGTATTGTACTTATTGATGCCATTTATTGGGTGTTTGTTCCCAAAGAGGCTCCCTTCAGTTCCGAATAGTTGACATAAGAGTGCTATTGCGTCCATTATTCCTCTTCTGTTGAATTGTGTGTCTATTGACTCTAGAGAATCCTAAAGCTCCGTCCAACCTATTTGACAGTAATTCCAGATATCCCATTGTATTTGGAAAATGGAAATATTGAGGCGCACCTGTAATTTTGTTTTAATTGATTTGTTTTCTATTTGATAATCTTTCAAATGTAGCCAAAAGAGGGGTCTGATGTCACAAGATGTAGACCATAATGCAAAGCAGTAGTGGTAACTCATTAAACCTGTAAGTTCCATACAATTGTTAACCTTGATGCCATGCTTCAATGTTTGTATTTTAGATCTTTCCCTGTCCTTAGTACAATTTTGCAAGAAGGTGGGGTAGAGTCCTGCATCTGGTCAGGAACCTGTGGAATACCCACAATGTGATCTGGACTAGACCAGATTATACTTCTTGTGCCCACTGTACAGGTGGCCTGCGGGTACCTGATCCACTGCAGTGGGGTGAGTGTGTGCATGAGCGAGTTGAGTCTTGCACCCGCATTTGTGAACTGAGACTGGCACGTGTATGCACCAGTTTACACTGGTGCGCATGTCCAGAGTGCCTGCATGCTGGCAGCCTTGCATGTGCAGGATGCATAAAGATAGCGATTTGTTGCAGTCAGCAGAGAGGGGACGGGATATGGGGTAGGAAACGTAGCACGTATGTGCCTGGCACCCCCCCCCCCATCTTTGTGCTTTAGGCATGTGCCTTCCCCTAGTTCTGGCCCTGTTGTGCTCTGATAAAATTCAGTCACTCTTAACTGCTGTACTGCAAGTTAGAGTGATATCATCCTCTCCCTTATCCCCCCAGCAGCCCATCAGGAGAACAATGGGAAGGTATCCAGATAGCAGGTCCCTAAGGCACCAGACACATATGCAGATTTACAGATTTTAAAGGGGGTGTTCACCTTCAAAACTCTAGTTGTTTTCAGATACATCACCAGAAATAATGACTTTTTCCAATTATTTTCTATTTTCTATTTGTAACAATTTTTCTAATATTGAAGTGTAAAGTGTCATTTTTCACCTTCTAAAGCAGCTCTCAGAGGGGGGAGTCGCCGACACCCCCAACTGTTCTAAACTGATACATTTAATGGATACATTTCTAATCTTTGTCCCTGCTGAGCAGAATCTCTGGGTTTCATTACAGGCAGCTGTTAGAATTGATACAATAGTTGCTAATACTCCAGAGATGTTGCTGTGAAATGTATCAATTAAATGTATTAAAACTGTATCAGTTTAGAGTCTGAACCTGAATTACTGAGCTGCCAGACTCAAACACCAGAGACACCAACATTCAACTTTAAACTTAGATTTTGGAAAAACAGTAAAAGATAAATAATGGAGAGTAATTGAAAAAAAGACTTTATTTCTGGGGAACAATTTGAAAACAACTGAACAGAAAAAAAGTGTTTGGAAGGTGAACAACCCCTTTAAAATAAAGCCGACCATGCGTAGATGCACTAGCGGTTTAAACTTAGGCAATGACACAATAAAGCTAGTGTACAGTATGTGGTGAAAACACTCAGTAAATAACCATGTGTGTCCTGGGTCTAACACAAGATAACAGCTCCCTGGTAGATCTAAGAACAGCACTCAATAGTAAAATCCAGGTCCCGCTGCGGCACATTCAGTTGCATTGGGTAAGTAGAAACAAAAGCCTGCCAGAAAGCAATTCCATCCTAAAGTACTGGCTCTTTCTGCTGGTTCAGGAATGCCATTTTATATTGTAGAGTGAATTATTTACAGCACATGCTGTAAGTTCCATACCTTAGTTTACCTTGATGCCATGCATCACTGTTTGTATTTTAGATCTTTCCCTGTCCTTAGTACAATTTTGCAAGAATGTGGGGCAGAGTCCTGCATCCGGTCAGGTACCTGTGGAAAACCCACAATCTGATCTGGACTAGACCAGATTATACTTCATGTGCCCACTGTACAGGTGGCCTGTGGGTATCTGTTCCACTGCAGTGGGGTGGGCTACAAGCAGCCATTCCAGGGGTAATGAATGAAAATATAAGCTTCTAAATGCAAGATTCATTCATTTGATGTCACTTCAGATTAATGTGATATTACTTTTCATTGCACTGCAATCACTGTAGGGAGTAGGTTGGGTGGAAATTTATGGGGTTGAGGAGGCAGTTAAGCAGGTCGGAGTCAGGCTTAGGATAAGTTGGTAAAGGTTGGGTGCGGGTTTGAAAAAACAGACCTGTGTGGGTACAATGTGGGGGATTGCATCTAGCCCAGTGGTTAATTTTTTTTGTTTATGGCCCAACATTTGGGAACGGCCCTCACATTTTTGCTCTATCAGTTCTATCAGCTCTATCATTATACTTGTTTTCTTATATATTCTTGGAGCCATATTTCCAAGAATATCTAGGAAAACAATATTGTGATAGAGCTGATAGAACTGATAACAATTTATCAAATAGCAGAAAGGTTGGGGTCATGAACTGTGGGGCTTACCTCCCTTGGGGGCCAGCTTTAGGTAAGAGTTATGTAGAATTTGCTCTTCTAAAAATGTATAGATGCCCAATTACAATTTAGTTACACAAACTTACCTGAAGCTGGTCCCCAGGAGAGGTTAGTCCCACAGTTCATGAATCCGCTATACAGTTTATAGTCTTTCCTTGTTACATACAGGCAGTCCTAGTGTGTTCTCCTCTATAGACAGATTAAATAACAAGGGTTTTAAAATATCTCATTCCACCATAAATACATTTCCTGATGCCACAAATAAAGTAATACAATATGATGAAAAAATGTAAGGTGAGTAAGTGAATGTATGTATATATGTGTAACTTTGCAAAAGAGCAACAATCCTGTATGGTCATTTTGTGCATCTTACTGCCAGGTTAGCTTCCATGGGTGACTTAGCAAAGACATGACTTCTAAGACAGTCTGAAATTTAAATTGACATTTGTCAAAAGCTTTTGTATTACACCAGCAAATAGGGACATTAAGTCTGTATAGTTATTTTCTGGGTCAGTGTTCCATCTGTGCAGAAATATTACTTTAGCCTAGTCAGAATGTATGAAGATTACTTTTTTTTTCTTTTTTACTGAAGATTTGCAATTTACTAATCCTCAAGGGGTTATTGAATAACTTGTAAAACTGTGTGGAATGTTTTTTGGCGTTCCTCCATACTTGTGATGGAAATGCCAATTTACATATCTGAATGTATGCTATTTGTTATATGGACATCAATTTAAGAAAAGAGTCATATGGATGCCTACCATCAATCATAGCTAGTACAAATGCATTGCATTGTGCCACATAAAAGATAAAGGAAACCAAATCAAGCATAAAAAGAAAATGGTGCTGTTCACTATGTTTAGCAATATGAGGAGTCTTTAAGGGGTTATGAAGCAGCAAGATGCCAACCTAGCACAACAGACAATCAAGGAGTTTGCTTCAATTGTGTACATCTCCATGTGGCCCTATTTAGACAGGATAATTCTGATTCATAAGTATGAGAAGGGACATGGTTCCCATAAGGGGAAATTAGTTCAGGCTAGAACAGGGGTCTGGCTGTAAAACTGGGGGGAACCAGGAATGGCTTATACATTTTAATTTCAGGATATTGGGATGGAAAGTATCAATTATCAATTGTCTACCATAATTAGAACCAGACTCCAGACATTTTAAGACTTTTTAGATAGTATCCCAATACTGATTTGATTGGACCAGACTAATTCAGGGAAAAATAAGGTTACTCATATATAAATTCAGTTCACAATCAAAATCACACTTCTACACTCCAGGCACACATCTTTATTGTGGGCAGTAGTATTCACTGCTTTGAGTGTCCTTATATGGAACAATGTATTAATACCAAACTGCAATGTCATGCTTCCAGTTCATAGAGTATGAATATTTAAACTGTATCACAACTTACCAATAATAAAATAAAGGAGAGTTAAGGCTTTCTTTTCTTCTGCCATACTTATACCATTTTAATACTGTTTGTCGATATAAGAAGCAACATAAGGGAGTTACAGCTACAGAACTAGCTCTTGATAATTTCAGGCATCGTCTCCCAGCAAAATGGTACCTCCCTCACAAATCTTTGAGCTTCCAAAATACAAAAAGAGGCCTTTTTATACATATCGAATAGGTCAAGGTTTTGGCGGTGGTAGTGTTGGCCTGATGCTGGCTTATCAGGAGTGGCTTTATGGATGCAAATGGTGATGCAGTGTAGCAAACTGCAATCAATAAAGTCACAGTGTTCTGAAAGAAAGCATAACCAAGAGATACTATATGAAACCTGGTCAAATCAGGATATACAAACTTTGAATGTTTCCTTTTTGCATCTTTTACCTTGAGCTACTGTATCATTCTTTAAAGTTCTATAAGCTTGTCCACACAACACCTATTTATAAACACTTTGTAAATTTGCCCACAGGCAGTAACTCATGGCAATCAAATTGTTCATTCATTGTTCTACCTCCAGCTAGCTGCAAAAAGCCAATAGCTGATTGGGTGTTAAGGGGTCCTTCTCTGCTCATAGGTAAATTTGCCCAGTGTTGTGTTGATAAATGGGCCCCATTGTGTGTGAGTAAAAGACACAGCACTGACTAATATAACCTAGTGTGTGCATGTGTGCCCTAATTTTATTATTGCTCCACCACAACTCTTTTTATATTTGAATGTGGCTAACAGGTAAAAAAAAAAAAAAAAAAGGTTGAGCGCCCCTGCTATAAAGTATAGTTCAATTAGGCTTCATTTAATTAAATCAATAAATAAAAAACGTCCTGTATTTGTTAGCATGAGGCAGATTCTAGATGAACAATGGTCAGGCCAACAACTTACTGCACTTAAATGGAAACTAAAGTCTAAAATAGAATAATGCTAGAAATGTTGTATTTGGTGTACAAACATAACCATGAACTTACTCCACCAGAAGCCTAAATAAGCAAATGATTTACTGTATGCTTTCAAATTTGGTAACAGGGGGGCACCAACTTGTAACTTTGTTAAACAGCTTTGCAAGACCACGCACATGCTTAGTGTGGTCTTAGTTATCAAAACAACACAAGTCAAATAATATCTTCCATAATAGCAAGACTGAATAAAAATGAGAATATTCAGACTGAAATGGGTATTGTGTTGTCAAATAATCTGATGTGGATTGTATAGTTTTTGTATTGTTTAATACAAAACAAACTTTCTCCAACTCTCTAGAACTCTCTCTGACTGCTGTGGATGTGAATCTCTACATGGTGGCTGGCTGCACTACAGGGAAACAAACAAAGCTGCTCAATTTCTGGGAAATAAGGTGGGGGGGGGGCTCCCCCTGCTATTTGAAATTATGATTGTTTCCCTGCAGAGCAGTTAGGGACTGTCTGAAGTTTCCTATTCACAGCAGTCAGAGCAAGTAAATTAAGGGTGAATTTCACTGCCAGTTGGATTTCTTTTAACAAGGGTAGACATTCTTTTATTAAAGTATATTGCAGAAAGGTTTCTTTTTCATTAAAAAAAGTAAAAATGGCATTTTATTTGTTTGCCTTTATATTGCCTTTTAAGTCTCGTTGGACCTCATTGCAATCATCTACTTTGCCAGCAGTTAATCATTTGTCTGATCACATGCAAATAAAGTCAAGGCAGCAACAGTCAAATATCATGGGTGGGAGACGGAAGCCGGACTGTTAAATTTATAACCTTTAGTAAAATGAGCACATGCTTTATCAGAGGATGTTTTAATATGCCTGACACAATAGTTGTTATTAATTGGCATTTATCCATGGTGACCAAGCATATATTACAAGCAAAGAATCCATGGGCACTCAGCATAAGCCATCTTTTCTTAAGAGAATATTTAGTAATGTCTAAACAGAAATCAAAATGGAACTGAATGCAAATAAAAATATGCATATTAGCAAACAAATATTACCTAACTGCTCACATCCCCTTCTGAAACTATAAATCCTATACATTATTTTATATGCCTTTTTTTTTTTGTATAAATTCAAATACTTTTGTTTGTGTTTTTAAAAACTGTCTTTTCACAAAGAACTGTGGCAGTGCTCACATAAATATAAGTATGTCTGATACAGAGAGCAACATTAAAATTGAATATTTATGTAGGGATATAGTTGCAGGTGAACAGCAAACTTGATACATTGACAATAATGGCCTCAGTTGTACATATAGTTTTTGAGTAGTGCAATGCCTGCCTCTTGTTTCTGCACCATGATTACGCTGTACCAAGCCAATGAGGAAGACACAGAACACTGAACTGTAAACTAATGTGTCCTCAGGTAGAACTCTATTCTATGCGACACTATGTGATCTGAATTTTGTGGGCATTGACTTGCGTGGCATGCAAACAATTAGGAAGCATTGGTTAGCTTTCACTTTGATTCTGTTTTTCATTTGCAGCATGCATGATGTCGGCTGTATGAAATGTTAAGATTTTTCAAATCAACCAACTGTTCTCATTTTCTGATTCATTCAGGAAATGATGCTGCAATTAACATCACATGTATAATACTGCACGTTCTCGAGCCGGTCAAACAAATGCCATCTTCAGTCACAATGAAAACATTGGCAGTTTTATTGAAATGTATGAGTTCTGCATGACTCACAATGCATCTGCATTCTTGTTTACAGTGCAAGCATTTGAATTTATTTATGTATGAGAAGTTCTACAAAGGAATATTTGCTTGGCTCTTTCTATAATTATTTTTGCATGTTTGCTATGCAAAAACAAATTATTTACTTAGCTTTTCTTTCTTTTTTTTTTTACTTAAAAAGACCAAATGCATAAATATGCTATATACACTTTTTTCCCCAGTGCGTAGTAGCTGAAGTGTTAAAGCCTGAAAGGGTTTCGAAAGCTGCAGTGAATGTGTTAAGACTGTTAATGAAGCAACAGAAGCTGAAGACCAATTTAGCACTCACACCCACACTGCGGAAAATACAGGAACTGTCTGATAGAATTGCATCATAGCCTTTACCTGGGGATGCGAACATTATATCAATTTGAATTGATGGAATTGGAAAGACAGGTGCCCCCACAGGACATTTTAAAAACCTTGCATCTACATAAATTGCTTGTAAAACCTGAACTTTGAAAAGAGAGTAAGACAATTCTATTTTAACTTCTGTGGCAGTGGTTAAACTGTTAGACGAGGAAACCCACTCAGAGCCCTAAAGACCCATTGTCTTATTTCTCTCCTTGTCTGGATGACTGTATTTGCACAGCCCTGTCTGTGTTCAGGAATAACTCACATCAGGCATATCTGAGCCTGCCTTGGGAAACCAATTGGAATTCCCCCCCACACACACATACATAAACAAGGTTGGCACAGTGTAAATTACAGTGTAAATTATGTTTTCTTTAATTTTATTTACTTAATTAGTCCTTAATTGATTCCAAAGTGTTTATGATGGTATAACCAATAAATTAAAAGTATATCTGCCAGTCTGTACTTTAGTTATTATTTTTCATTATATGGAGAATGGGTGGATTTAACTACAGTATTTGTGTAGTGACCATTATTATATTTATAAACATGAGAGTCCCATATTACTTGTTTTCCTTTTAGTTAGGTGCAGTTACTATTACGAGGGGATATACAGCATAGCTAACACACAAAGAGGATGTGGAACCAACATACTTATATTTGAAATGCTTCAAATGGGCTTATTCTGGGAAACGTAAGAAGGTCTTCATAATTATATTCCTGACCCAACTTGCAACCCTATTTAATCATTGGTGTTTACACTATGGGGCAGATTCAATTCAGTGAGACAAAGTTATGTCGTGATTTATCACATGAAAATTCATGGACAATATTCAATTCGAGGAGAAAACTTTTCTCAAATTCAATTTCATTTTTTCCTCCTAGACTTCAATAGATAAAGTGGAGGACAAAAGGACAAAAATGCAGGATTACTGTTGGTATGCTAATTTATTGCAGTCCATCACAAGCCCTTTTTCAAGTGTGTGTGTGTGTGTGTGTGTGTGTATATATATATATATATAATAACTGTGAGATAATTCTTTCATAATTGAATTGAAAATCAATTTGAATCTCTTCCAAGGGTTCATGTTATAAGCCTATTTCTCACTGAATTGAATCTGGACCAAAGTTACACCATCACCTCCAATTCATTGCAGCATTTTATTAGTATTTATTAAAGCTATCATGTAGAAAATATGATTGTTGTACTCAGTCCACTATAGTCTCAGAGTTGGCTATTATAAATAAAAAATGGCTGTGTTCATACTAAAAAGACAGAGTTTGGCAATTTTTAACGTTGTGTTATTCTGGAAGGAAGTAAACAAATGTTGGGAAAGATTTAATTCAATGAGAAAAGGTTTATCACATGAAAAGTAATGGAAGAGATTCAATTTGAGAAGCAATTCAATGCAGAAAAACGAATCCCACCATTTATCACGTGAAAAATCTCTTGACGTCTACTGGAAAAAAAACATTGAATTTGGAGAAAAGTTTTTTTTCTCCTTGAATTGAGCCCCATCCATGAGTTTTCACGTGATAAATTCAATTAATTGAATATGACCCATTGTGTTGATTATAAAGTGGTAAACTTTTTCAGCTTGGGTATTATTTCCTAGAGAGTACCTTATGCCCAATAAAAGATTGTAGTCTTTGTATGGAGCAGCAAACTACTGTACAACTTCTTTTTACTGGCATAGCGCAATACAATATTATAGGAAAATATTAAAAGATCTTGAAAACAAATGCTGTGCCTCAGAACTCTGCTCCTTTGATCTTATCAGAATAATACACACCACACACACACATAACACTACATAATGGCATGATTAAAAGACATAAATGACTATTAGAATATTACCCTTCTGCATACCACATAAATGGTCTTTGATGTTAAACATCCATTGCTCCAGTTTTAAAAGGTTGTATATGGGGTTTAAAAAGATGTATATGGGGTTATTTGGTGCCGCTTGATAATTAAATGTTAATGTACTTCCTTTTAATGAATATATTGTAGTAGAGGTTAGAAAAACATGTCCATCAGGATTAAACTTTAAAGCAAATCCTGTCTTCTAGTTCTTTCAAGGGAAGGCAAAAAAATATATTCAGTTTGACTCAAAAATAGACAAAAAAATTCTCCCTGACTACTAAAATTTGAATGGTTTGTAAATTAAATTTTACAGACACATTTACTTTGGTTTTCCCTTATTTGTGTGTTACTAATGTGTTTAGGGTTTTTAGAGATCACTGGATCTTACATTTAGGGACAGATTATCAAAGTGTTAGATTAGAACTCACCAAAATAAAACTCACTCACTTTCTATTCATTCCTATGGGATTTCTAAAACCATTTATTTATCAAATGGTGAACTGCATTGATAAATATGATTCTAAAAAAAAACGATGTGCGACTTGTTTTTTTTCGGCGAATTTTCGCCAGGCAGATTTCGCGAATTTATTCGCCAGCGGTGAATCACGAGAATTCGTTGTGAATTTGCCCCTGACGAATAAATTCGCCCATCATTAATCACTAGCCCAGTCCAAATAAAATGTATCTGTACAATTTTTTTACGAAAACAAGGTTCAAGGTTTTTGTATTTGGATAATTTTCTTGTTTTATTGTTTGTTTGTGCATTTTCTATAATAGGCTGTTTTGTGTTTGTGGATATTGGGAAAATTCGTTTTTTCATGGTTTCAAAAACCACTAAAACCATTTACACCAGTATTTTGATAAATGGGCCTCCACATATTAGTAAATTAAAGTTATTAAGTCGATATTGTGAGCCCAGTTCATAGATGCAAAATTAAAATTAAACTTTTTATAACTTTTAAACCTTGTTACTTGCTTAATCATGGCTAATCTTTTAATCACAGCACAACATATTTAAAGAAAAAAAAACACCAATGAACATACAAATTACAACTACCAATCACATTTAGGAGTACAATCAACCAATGGGAGAATGCTATGTAAATAAGGCACATGTGTCATAATTAAGTACCTGTCCTCTTTTATGAATAACAAGGGAAATAAAAATGTGGTAGGTGCAGATTGCAATGGATGTTGACCTGTCCTTACCAGCTTTCATAGGGCCTCTGCCACTATTTCATAGAAATGATTCATGTTAGGGGGTGGTAGGTGACAGTAATTGTGGCAGTTCAGGAACAGAAAAAGACATTGAGTAAAATGCAAAATAGTGACACTTGGAGCCACTTTGCAAATTGCTGTCCTTGTTATTTATGACTGCTAATGTGTGTTTCCTTTATATTACATAAACTTCAATGCATTTTAGCAAATTTTCATCATTCTGTGCATTTTAGGCAAAGCTAAATGGGTCAGATTTGGCCATTTTTAGAATAAAATGTCAAATACCTGGAAAACAGATGGTATTTTAGAAAAGATCACAGCAAAGAGAAGTAAGAAACTTCACTGCATTTAGTACCAAATCATGTTATCGAAAATATGCCTGCAAGTCCCCAGCACCTGAAATGCTCAGGTGACAAAAACCTCAAAATTATCATGCGCTATTAGCTAAAAAGATTCCTACCCCTTCTCACATATATAGATTTTTTTTAGGATAATTTGCAGGCAACACTAAGAACTACCCTTTCTCAGAGATGAAAAGCTAAACCAAAATACATAAAAGGGATTGAAAAAATCCATATATGTGTGTTATACTGTTCATAAATAAAGCCCAACTGAAAGCAGATACTTTTCAGACAGTATATTATAAGGCAGCAAGCTACTGACCAATTAGTTTGTATCTCCTGTGAAATTCTATATTCCAACTAGTATTTACAGCAGAACCTCTAGAAGATGAAATAGTGAAAGTGAATAGCTTATTACCTGTACCCTCCAACAAGAGGAAACATTCTCTTTTATAGTTGTAAGTCATGTAGTATCTGTTCCCTAAGCCAATTCATATAGCTTCCTTGTGCCAGTCATTGCTCTTGTTCTGAGAGCATGCCCCAACAGCAATGCCTTTTTTTCCATTGACTAGTCAGGCACATGGGAGGAAGAGTAGACAGCATTGTAAATTGTTAAGGGAGTAAGCAAGTATTGACTTATGTTCAGTACATTTTAGCTCTCCAAGGATGTCTTTGTCAAGAAAAGCCTTCAAATGTTAATCTCCCTTTGGTAAGTTTCCTGTCACTGCTTGTTAGTTTTGTCTTGTTTAGTGTCTTCCCTTTTGAAAGTTTTTCTTTTAAACTTCTTAAAGGAGATTATCTAAAGTCTAATATTTTTTTCGATTCTTTTCATTGTGTGAAATTCATATTTATTTAAGTAATCAGTGAGCAGTTACAAAGTAGGGATAATTTTTGAAAGCAAGTGTAAAGAACAATAGTGAATTTAAAATTTAGCTCACATTTATGCTACTTGTGTCCATACAGACTCTTTTTCAGTGCACAATGTTCCTTTTAAGCTGTGTGTTCTAAAGAAAGGATACTTGGGAGCCGCTCTGTTACCACCTGCCTGGACCTAAATGTAGTTCCAAGGTTCCCCTGGTGGGTTGTATTCATGGATACAAATTACATGTGCATGTACACATGTGGCAATGCCTTGTGTGTAAACTGCAGAAATGTCTTAGCAGGAATCTACTAAACATCTGAAATGTTGTGAATCATAGGTAAAAACATGGCTATTTGCATCTGATTACTGAGCTTTACCCTTATTTCATGAGGGCATGTTGAGATTTCAGCATTAATAAGTAACCTAAAATGCTTTAAAAATACAAATTTATTGTGCACAAAGCAAAGGCAAGTTTATATCTGGACTTTACTTGTTTTTATATGGCTGTATAAAAACCAAGTACTAAACTGGAATATATTTTTCAAGAAATGCAAAAATGTTCTATTTTCCTTTACCAGAAATGGCAAATAAATGCTGTCCCATAGTAAAGGAGTCTTGTCTAGTGTTAAATCTATTTATAGATAAAAGTACTTACTCTGATCAGCTGCAAACCTGTTGCTGGATTTACTCATGAAATTTATATTTTATTGATGACAGTAGTGGTAACCTGCTTTCAGCAACAAGTAACAAGCTCTGAATTAATTCTCTTTTCTATGTAATTGACCTGACCTACAATTGTATAAGGTTTATTTGCACACAACCACAGTGAAATTAATATTTATTAGTTCTGCTCCTAGTGTACATCATTTGCTTGTAGCTGTCTTGTGTAGCTTTGTGGCTTATATACTGATCTGGTGCCTACTGCTGCTGTTATTTTCAATTTCTGCTTCTCTGTGACATGTATGAATGGTATTTTAATCAGACCCCATACTCTAGTTAATTTGTTTTAAAAATATGTGTTGTTATTTTTGTTTTTAAATAATGTTTTAAGCTTAAATTTATGAATTTAATTAGTGATGGGCCAATTTGCGGCAAATTCCCGCTATTACTTGGGCGAAAATTCGGCAGCGTCTCATTTTGGACATGGGCGTCCGTTTTTGGATGCCAACGGCCATTGCTGACACAGCGTGTTTTGCCCAAGATTTGCCAATTTCTAAATTTAATCACTTATATATTATTACTTGACTTGTAACATCAAAACTATGACTTTTAAATGTTAAATTTGAAGTAACCCCTCACAAATGTACTGAGAATGAAACAAAATATTATATAGTATAATTAAATATTTTTGGAATTAATTATACCCCAAGGCTGAAAAAAGTCTGAATGCGAAAATCCGAAGTCAATGGCAAAGGTCTGATTTCAATATCATGGTCAGAGCTGAGTTTTGAGCAAAAATTTGATTCAAATTTTGTCACTAAAAGTCAGATTTTGGCAAGAAAATTTTACTTTTTGGCTGGAAAATCAAACTTTTGGCAGAAAAATCTTTTTTTTTTTTCAGATTTTTTTGCCCAAACTGATTTTAGCAAGCAAGCAAGCTTTTTCTATGATACATAAGGTCCAACTGCCAATTCGAGAAACAGGCTCTTTATTTGAGATACTGTATGGCCTGCATCTGAATCATAACAAATGTTAGAAGGGAATACAGAGGAAAAATTTACAGTGGTATCAAAAGCATGAGACCTCCAGCCATTCTGCAAGGAGGAGCTGTGACCACTATTCTGTAGTGTTCTGGTTCTACACCTGACAATTCCTGGCACTGAGCTTCTAATACAGTTTGCACCTACCAGTTTCCCATTACAATGGATGAGAAGAAAATACCACTGAACACAAACATTTTCATCACAGCAGTTTACCCCAACAGTGGTCTTAAATGCCTGCTCCATTTTTCCTATAGGTCAATGGTAAAAGTCAGTGGTAAAAAAAATGGTGCAATATGAATGTTTTTTTTCCCACTGTGCAAATGTGATTTTAATTAGCTGGAAACTTCTTTTTTTGTACGTTATGTTTTGTAAGTTATGTAAATAAAACAATACTACTTTGACGTGCCGTAGGCGAATACATTTTGCGAAAAGCCAGAAAAATTTCACCTGTCAAAAATTAGCTGGTGTCCAAAAACGAGACGCCGCAGTTTTTTATGAATTTTTTGCCATTAGTCTAATTTCTACTAGAAATTCAAGAAATTTTGGCAAAGCGAAACGCCCCAGATTTGCCCGTCACTAATTCTAAATAGTTTATTAGCATGCTTCCTCAACCCAACATTAGTGATAGGTGAATTGGCGGCGTTTCGCTTTGCCGAATTTTTTTTTGCGAATTTCAAGAACAATTTGCGAAACGCTGCCGCGTCTCATTTTTGACGCAGGCATCCATTTTTGATGCCGGTGCCCATTGCCAGCGTTGAGAAAACGGACAACGGCATCCGTCAAAAACGGATGCCTGCGTAAAAAAAGAGTCGCTGGCAAGTCGCTGGCAAAATTTCGCCTGCATTTCACGAATTTATTCGCCTGCGGCGACTCATGGAAATTCACTGCAAATTTGTCGCAGGCGAATAAATTCGCCCATCACTACCCAACATTGTTCTACCTACTACAAACTACTCAGCCATGATGACTCATGTCAGAATGAATCAATTAAAGCTAACGTTAAATCTGTCTGTGACAGGATGACTGTGGTAACCAAAAGAAAGGTTATGTTTTGGATACCACAAATAAATAATTATGTTTGTAAACAACTATAATAAAAATAAAATTTGTAAAACAGATTTTACTATACTTTAGTGAATCTCTGTAATAATGAAACTTCTCATTTAAAGCATTAAAAAAACGGCAAGTTATATTAGACAGCATAGTTATATTAATGATTATAGTTAATTTTCAAGCTTTCATCAGTAATGGGCAAATTTGTTCGCCTGCGGCGAATTCCTGAGATTCGCTGCAGACAAATAAATTCGCGAGATGCCAGCGAAATTTTGCCATCACTAGCTTTCATATTTTTAAAGCTTTATCCAAATGCTAAAGTTTGTAACAATATCATATTTGTGGTTGGGTTTGCCTAAAGACTACAAATTCTTTGCTATAATTCTTTGCTATAATATTTGTGCTATTATGCAAAAGATGAAAAACTGGAGAAACTTAATGTTATTTCAGTGAAGGTTACAAAATTGCAATATTTTTTTAAGTGGAAATGCATCAATTTTAGCAAGAATACAAGAGGAGCTTTTTTTTAACACTTCTGAGTAGCTCAATTTACATTAAACCTCTAAGCCCATGAGCCATTTCTTTAGTGTTTGCCTTATAATCCTTCTTCAGAATATTGCAAATGACCCTTTACTTATAATTGGCCAGAAGGTGGCTCAAGTTAATGCAATTACTATTGATTGTGATCATAATTTCATAAGCAAATTAATTTGTGAAACAAGAGCACATCAGAAATAAATATAAATAAATACAGCAGAAAGCAACTGCTAATACAGGGAGTTGTTGTCTGGAACGTATGAATTCATGTGGGGTATAAAATAAACACTATATATAAAAAAATCCAGGCACATTTTAAACTAAATTTTATAAGTAGCAAATACTTTGCCATTCTTAATGAGGTTACACCAACATTTCTAATTTTTACACAATTAGGGCTTTGTTCCTTGTCATTGTAATAAAACCTATGGGGTATGTACCTATAGAAACCAATCAAAGATTCTCTTTCATTATTCTATTGGAGCTAGACTCGTTAAAGCAAAACGCATATTTTTCCAGTTTTGGTAAACAAGCTATATGCCACAAGGCATGGGATGTGTGTAGTGGCATACAAACCACTTTAATGCATACAGAGAAACAACTTATAATGTAAACTGAAACAAAT
Organism: Xenopus borealis; assembly: GCA_024363595.1. NCBI lineage: Eukaryota > Metazoa > Chordata > Amphibia > Anura > Pipidae > Xenopus > Xenopus borealis. The sequence goes on along the minus strand of CM044434.1, from coordinate 14,906,202 downwards.
ATAGACATTTTTAGGCATTGCACTAGCACCATTTACTCAGAGTCATTTGAGGTGGCATCAGAGCTGAACATCCCTTCTAGAAAGATAGCGAGTACCACATAAACTGTATGAATTCGAAAATGGCCTCAACATCCCCATCAGGTATGGTATCCTCTTGACATAAGAAAGTAGCAAAGCACCACAATACCTACCATTGGTTAACAATGTCACTCTATATATATATATATATATATATATATATATATATATATATATATATATACACAGTATATACGAGAATAAATAGAATATATCCAGTTTAGTATACCTGCATGCAGTTTCTAATTAAGGGGTGTTATGACGCCCCCTAATGAGATGCATTATATGTTATTTTATGATATTTTTTAGCTGTATTCATATATTCTGAATGGTGTTTGTGTTTCAAACAATCCATGTATCTTTATACAGATAGAAAAATAAACCTACAAAAGTGGCAAGTGATATGTATTATGCAAGAGCAACTTTTTTCTGACTATGTTACTAATCAGTCCTGGCTTTTACCCAAACCTTGAGATGCACAAGCTTTAGTGTCTCTTTCTACTTTAGCTTACCTGACTGAATGACTCTTTTTTTACATTCAGAAATGTTTCCCACATGATGTCTAGGAAAGGCTGTACAAACTCAAGGTTGAACTGTGTGAGCTGATCTCATATAGAGAAATGTGGAATCGAGCTAACATATATTCTGGAGGAAATTGCATTGCCAAAAGCGATTATACAGGAATATTAATATTACACTTGTAGCCTTCAGAATTAAAGAGATTGACTGTGAGGGAAGGTGTGCAGTGTGTATTTAATAGCAAATATAATTGCACCAATATGATAGCCATTGCATGGCTACATGTTTTTTTGCTGTTTCACAAATAATGCCCATGTAGAAATAGGAAAACAAATATTTCATTTTTGTTAGTATCTGAAACTGTGAGTGGAATGCATGTAGTATTGTTCCTCTTACTTTGCTAGAACTGATACTTGTCAGCAGAGATTCATCGTAGTTTTTTTTTTTTTTTTTGAGGGATTAATGCATAATCTTGATTTCTTTGAAAATTAAATACTTTTTAATAGTTTTCCAGGAAGTCAGGAAAAAAACACCATAGAGGCTACATGTGGTTTTAGCAGTTTTTAAAACCAAAACTAGACTTGCTTTCTGTATAACCAAACCCATGAATTTCATGGAATTTGAGATCTGAGTATAACAAATATGAATAAAACAATTCAATTCAAAATCCAAAAATCTTTAAAAGTTTAAATTATTAATGGTCCAATAAAATCAGTGCAGCTTCAAATGACTTCTATAGGATTGCGTCAACTTTTACATTGTGAATTTTTATATCAGAGATATTCATGATTTTTATACTTAATAAATATCAAATATCAAAACATAAAAATGTGGCCCCTTAATTTTGGATTTCTCTTATCATCAGTCAGGTTGCCTAAAAAGATACTAATACATTAGTATCTGTAAAAGAACAAAGATAAACTCATCTCCTGATATTTCCGAATATTTAAACTATTAAACATTAAACATTCACAAAGAGTGTGTTAAAATACAAATACCCATCACATTCATATCTTTAGTCAGTAAAGTTTAGGAAAACCCTGGAGCTATAAGTGCAGGGGCTGCATAACAAGGGATCCGAATGACCAGCAGCCAAATTATACTGGTCTAGTTTAGAGATGGGCAGAATCACATGTAGCTGTGTTTTGGTGAGAAGGAATGAGTAAAGAAGGAGATGGTCAGGCCCTGGGACAGAGTTAGAGAGGGATGTGATGTCAAGGGAAGAAGCAGTTCACTTCCTTATCTTCTGAGTGGGTAGAAACATCCCACCCTCCCCTTTTGCATATTTTGTGAAATGTCATGAGTTTATTAAATTTATGTTCTCATATTATCTATTAATAACTGAATATAGATGTTTCCTGAAAGCTCTGTTATATTGTGGTTTCTGTATATTTACACATTATAATTGTGAGAGTCTGTATTGTATTCATTTATGTTAAATTAATGTGAAATGCTTGATCCAGGGAATTTTTCTGATCGCCATTGGGTTCAGGAAGCATAATTGGCTCTTGAAGCATAATTGGCACTGGCTTCAGGCTGGGTTTTTGCCTTCCTTTGGATCAAAACAGTGCACATATGATACTATATACTAAGTTTTATTTGTCCCAGCAGTGGTAGGACCTTGCCAGAGCATTGCCCAGTTAAGTTTAGAAGAGGGAGAAAGGAGGTTCTCTCCTGTGACTACACTGTGGATTGATTGATACAGACGCTACTACTGCTTGTGCTAGGGGGCAGCCTGCTTGGATTTCCTATAATCGAGACACTGCAGATGCCGCAGCAAGGCTGCTGAACTTCTCTCATGTTGGTGGCACAGCATAGAAGCAATCTCTTGTTAAATTATGGGTTTAGAATATTGCATTGGGTTAAGATGGCAAGGCTTATTTATTTGATAAAATGTGAATAAATGCTGTGTCCATTTTACACCAATCTCTGTCTCCTGGTTTCATTAAGGTATGTAATAATGGGGTACAGTGGGATACCCCATGCGAAGAGTCAAATTGAGGAGTCCCCTTGTCAAGTGTATTTTACATCTCTCATCTGCATTATAAAATACTATAGCTCAGGATATTTTACAAATTCAAAAACATAATCCAAGACCCTCTTA
>CM044434.1:14890883-14901737 GCA_024363595.1 Xenopus borealis | reverse complement strand
CAAGTCACATGACCGGGGCAGCTGGGAAATGGACAAAATGGCTAGCCCCATGTCAGATTTAAAAACTGTATATAAAATAAACTGTTTGCTCTTTTGAGAAATGGATTTCAGTGCAGAAGTCTACTGGAGCAGCACTATTAACTGATGCGTTTTAAAAAAACAGGATCCATGACAGGATCCCTTTAAAGTGAACCCGTCACCCCAAAAAAATATTCAAAATCATATTTTATAACATTAGTTAAACAAAAAGAACATTAATTACACTATATAAATGATTTTAATCTTGTTTTCTTCAGTCTGGGAATTGGATTTCATGTTTAATTTGAAAAGGACTTTTATTATACAGATTTTTGTGTCTGGGTGACGGGTCCACTTTAAGGCATTGATTAATTTTTTTCATCACAACATCAGTTAGCAGAGCATTCCATAGCCTCACTGCCCTCAAGTTGAAAAATCATATGTGGAAAGTTCTGATCCTTGGATCTAAATGGGGCATATTTTGTTAAAAAAAAGATCCATCACTGTCTGTCTATAAATCAATATACCAAGAAGAGTCTTATTATTGGTTTAATATAAGATACATCACACTATGTTGTGTGTGTGCATGTTTGTTTTGGGTAAGAATTTAAAAATAGTTAAATATACAAAAATATAAAAATAATTGTGACCTAGACTTGAAAATCAGAACTAAGAAATAATATTTGGTGTATACATTTGGTATAAGGTATTCCTGAAAAAATATCAATAGTGCACATAAAGCACTTTAGAAATGATCTGTGAATCATAGAATAGCTAGTAACATTGTCCAAAGCTCTTATGATAGATATCACTTAATAGATACACAATATCAACAGAACAACCTGTAAAATGTTATATTTGTTATTCACAGTGCCAGATATGTTTAGTTGCGCACCTTAATTACATGCCAGGAATGAGAATAGCTAAGATGCACATGTTGACGGAAAAGGCCAGGAACATTAAATGAGAAAGAAAGATGTTGTTAACATAAATACCCATATGACACTGCAAACTAATGAAAAACCTTTTTATGCAAATGTTTGTCTAGCAAGCCATACAAATTATGATTTTCTGGTTTTAATTGCCCTTTATGGGTAGTGTTTGTGTTTTTCATTTAGTTGGGGATGTACAGTATATATATATAAGGAAAACTGTTGCACATTTCAAGATACAAGAGCATGTTTACTAATTAAGAGACCTTACAACATGTCTCCTAATGAGATGCTATTCATATATAGGGCTTATTCTGCAATTTCTATTCATATGTATAGGTCATATAGACCTGAATACTAACTACAATTAATAGTATGAGTGTTTCAAGCAATGACCTATTTCTGTTATTGCATGCAGAGGTCAAGCCAGTAAACAAAAGTAATATGCAATGCACAAGAATGATTTCTCTGTTGACCAATACTGGTTGTTACCCAAATATATATTACAGATATGGGATCCTTTATCCAGATACTTGGTATCCAGAGAGCTCTGAATTATGGAATGCCCATCTCCCATAGACTCCAAATTATCCAAATAATCCAAATGTCCTTTTTTTCTGTAATAATAAAACAGTAAATTGTACTTGATCCAAACTAAGATACAATTAATCCTCATTGGAAGCAAAACCAGTTTATTGGGTGTATTCAATGTTTACTCAATTTTCTAGTAGACTTAAGGTATGGAGATTCAAATTATGGAGAGATCCATTATCTGGAAAACCCCAGGTCCCGAGCATTCTGGATAAAAGGTCCCATACCTGTACTACATTCTATTCTCTCTAATTTTCCAAACACGTGACAAAGGTTGAGGAGACTGCCTCATACAGACTTAGATAAACAAAAGGAATTCTGGGAATGAATTCCAAATGTGCTCCAAGAAAATCCTATTTGCATGGGTTTATCCTATTGGCTAAAGCTCACCCACTGGTTTTTCAAGCTAAAGCCAGGATAATAGCTGATCAGATTTCCCAACTGCAGACTGGTTTTGCCTTTCTTGAGGCTCATCAGGGTAGTGCAGGTTGTCTGATCAGCTTAAGTAGAGCCACCATGTGGTTTTCCAAACATGTGATAAAGTTTGAGGAGACTGCCTCATACAGACTTAGTTAAACAAAAGGAATTCTGGGAATGAATTCCAAACATGCTCCAAGAAAATACCATTTGCATGGGTTTATCCTATTGGCTAAAGCTCACCCACTGGGTTTTCAAGCTAAAGCCAGGATAATAGCTGATCAGATTTCCCAACTGCAGGCTTGAGGCGAAACCGGTCTGCAGTTGAGAAATCTGATCAGCTGTTATCCTGGCTTTAGCTTGAAAACCCAGTGTGTGAGCTTTAGCCAATAGGATAAACCCATGCAAATGGGATTATCTTGGAGCACATGTTGTGAAATACGTGACTTAATCATCTGTGTGGTCTCACCTATATAGATGAGACCACATGGACAAACTAGCAAGTATATGGCATATTTGTAATATTAGAGCCTTGTGTATCGTACGATTGCTGTCAGGGGCAGAACATCGGCTGATCTGTTCTTTATATTCTTTATTTGGTCAGAACGGTAAGACTTTGATCTGAATGGTTAGGGGTAGGTCAGGAGATGGGAAAGTCCGATTGTACGATCTCTGTGGCAGCTTAACTGTAACAGGAAGAAGTGTGGAAGCAAAAGACAGAACTCTAACTGATAATTGGCTCATGTGACCTACAGATGCAGTCACATGGATTTGTAAGATAAATGCGTCGTGACTCAGGGCTAATTGAAGAAACTGTGTTATCTAAAGTTATCTTAACTCATTTAATGCAGTTAACCTTTTCTTTAGCATACCAAAGCCCCATTGTTTTCAATGACAAACTCTTTAATTGGATGGGATGCTGTGACACAATATTCTGTGATAAGTGGGATAAATGGGATAGATGAGTTAAATCACGACGCATTTAACTTACAAATCCAAGTGACTGCATCTGTAACGTTATAGTTTGTTTGGTATGTTTGTGTGCACCGTTGAATCATACAATCCCAGGAGGCTGTCCTTATTTTTTAAAAATGGCAGTTTTCTATTTATGATTAGCCAATGGCACATACTACTAAAAAAGTATGTTATTATCAAAATAGTTGATTTAAATGAACCTGGGTTTTACATATGAATAATTTTATGCAGTATCTTTTTATAGAGACCTACATTGTTTCAAGGGTATAGTTTTCCTTTAAGGGAGGAGGAGATAGAGAATTGCGTTTGAAACAATGTGACGTATGGTGGATGCATAAGTAGGGTTGCCACCTTTTGTAAAAAAATTTACCGGCCGGCGGGTGGCGGGGTAACAAAGGGGCGGGATGTGACGTCAAAAGGGGCGGGCATGATGTCATGTGGGCGGGGCCACATCGAGCGATGGGCTGTAGACGGCAAAAAAGGTAGAATTATGGCAGGGTAAGGGCCTTTTTTAAGTGGTATTACAAATTTACCGGCAGCTACATTGCCGGTAAATTTGTAATACCGGCCCCGGCCTTTTGAATACTAAGTTGTTTGAGTATAATTGTTGCTGTGTTATTCTCATTTAAACTTGGTAATGGTTCAGACAATATCAGTCCTTTACATACAGTGCACATAAGAAGATCTGTGAATCAGAGAACATACAGGAAGACAATAGCCATTGTCAAAGCCTATAGCTCCAAATGAGAGATATCACTAACAGACACATTGTATCTACTGAACGGCTGTAAAATGTAATATTTGTTATTCACTGTACCCAAGCTGTTTAGTTGTGCTCCTTAATTACATGCCAGGAATGAGAATAGCTAAGATGAAAATGTGGAAGCACAGTGACAGAAAAGGCCAGGAACATTAAATGAGAAAGAAAGATGCAGTAAACATCAATACCCATGTGACATTACAAACTAATGAAAAGCTTTTTATACAAATGGAGAAAAGTAACTACTTCTTTCCTGGCTTCTTTTAATACCACAGAGTTTACATCTGGTTCTTCACTTTGAGGATAGTGAGGTTGTGTAATGCCCTGTCAGGTAGAATGCCCTGCCCTGTAGAGATGGTTGATTCTATTAATGCACTTCCTTCCTAAACACTTTGTTTCTCTTTTGGAGGCAATGGTGGAGTGGGTGTATTGTTTTTTTCTTTTCTCTCATTCCTATGCACTGTGGCCACCCAATTGGTTTATTTGAATTTCTTTTGCCTTCACACTCACCAATAGGATGGTTACACGTCACACATTCCTTGCCTCACTGGTCACTTCCTGTATATTAACTGACACAGTTTCACTTTGAGAAAAAATTTTTTGCTACTTGACGTGTGAGTGCTCCTCCTATGGTTCTATGGACATGTTTTATATATATATATATATATATATATATATTAATTTATTTATATATATTCTGGTGCTTTATCAACCCAGCTGTGATAATACCTGGGAAGAGGCGGGAACACCTGGCACACTCTTATATTTTGAGTGTTGTGTCTGGTGTAATTGTAGCAAATTAAAATATTTAAAGGGCTGGGGCAAATTACTGTTTGCCCAACATAGGTCTGGTTTTTGGATGAAAATATTACTTTACATGTTATGCAAACCTAATTTAACGTCCCTCAACACCTTCAAGATGGAACAGTCCAAATTTGCAAGCCTACAATGGGCCAAAAGTACCAAATACAAAAAAGGTATTACCATGGCTGTGTATGGCCAAAATTGGTAAATATTTCCACTTAGGAAGTAAGAGGGAGGTACTCATAAACTATTATAGAACAGCAACTCTGTATAATGTTGTAAAAAAAAATAGATAACAATAGGGTCTTCTATTTTTGTAGATCCTAGAAATGCATCATCAGCCCCAACTGAGATATCTGAAATAAAAAAAAAAAGCTGGACGCTAAAAATATCCCTCTTTGTTAAAAAACAAAATGATAAACAAATTGGAAAACTAATGTTACTGATGTTTTTTTTTTTTTAAAGCATAGCCAATGTTATTTCTTCATGGGTTAATCATCCTCAGCAAGGTTCCATTAATTCATGCTGTCAGGGTGTTGTCTTAACACAAGTTTAAAAAGGAATACTTTAGGAAAGACAGTGCTATCACATTGATTAGCCAATACCGAAAAAGGAAACAGGCAGGTATGTGTGTTGCTTTTATATCTACAGGATGCTCCTTAATGGAATCTCCACTGGCTTCAGCACTGAACCGAACAATTCTGAATTGGTTAGTTTGTGAATACAGAGTCTTCAGCCATTGGGGCATGGATGCTAAAATGCCCCACCTGTTGCACTGTGCTACTACCAGTGTCCTCAGCCAGCTATTACCTTGGGGTATAGCAAGATTGATATAAATAATGATGAAACATAAAAGCATTAGAAAATTCCAGCAGCTTACCAGATCCGTCTAAAGGATGAATGCAACAGTGTGTTGTTAAGATAAGCAAAAATGAAAAATAATCTTAAAAGCTGTTGGATCCTGCTAGAAATTCTGACCTTTTCTGACAATTACTTGAAACAAATAATCAAAACATGGTTAAAATGCCACTATACCTAGTTTTTATTTTCCTTTGTATTTGTTTAGTGTGAATAATAAAAAGTGAATATATAACTTACAGACAGTTTAAATGCATAAAATGCAATTGCCTTTGTTTTGTCTCAACATACATTACACCTTTCTTTGTACCTGAAATGTTATGACCGTTTTCATGACATTTTGGCATTAGAATGGTTACTCTATATCAGGATTAATTTGTTTTAGGAAAGAGTAAACACAATTTTTTATCAGTTGTTTTTTTATTTTCAATTGGAAATAAAAATAGCAGTGGTCAGTTTTTTGCAATTTTTTTCTGAAAGGGAAATTATGCCCTGTGAGAATGATTTAGCTGTAAGCTCTCTCTTGCATTTCTATCTAGCAGTTATAAAATCTAAATGTTTTTTCCATTCACTATTAATACACATCCAGAGTATGGATTTACTCACAAGCAAGAGCAAGCATCATTACGATTTCAGCCCCGAGGAATTTCTTCCCCAAGAAGATATGGGTTATCATGGAAAACTAATTTCCTTACAGTCTCAAGTCCTTAGGCTCCTTACAGAAATGACAGTTTTGCTATATAGGTGCCAGTTGTTTCATGGGATATTAACTTCAGTCAAGTTAAGCTTGTAGAGCCCTACTTTGAGCTGAGGCATCAACACATTAAATCAATCTATCTACAGAAGAGCTATGTCAAAGTCACTGTCTTCATGCATTTTATATTGTTATTCTTTGGTAAGCTTATGCTCAGGGGTCAGATTAGAGTTCATTCAACCATAACCATAACAGAGATGATAGCCAGCCTCAGGACACCTATCTTTAAGGTTGAAGTTTGCGGAACAGCCAATTGCAGTTCATTTGACATCTTGCAAACATGTTATCATTTATCTGTGTTACATAGGGAAACACATATGTCTGATTACATGATATGGTTTTACAGGCCATACTTGATTTGTTTAGCAAATCCCAGCTCTCTAGAGGTTTTTTGATTCTATGGTTTATGTTCTGTGTTTATTTCAACTCTTCTGACAAGCTTATCCAACGATGATTTTATAGCGTTACTACAATACTTTTCGTGTGTTCTGTGGTATCTCCAAAGTAATTCATTTTAAGATATTAATAACCCATAAACCAGATGGTTAGCAATGGGATTAAGTATTATAAAGTGTATATCATATATATTTGTGCTGAAGTTTAAAGGGACACTGTCATGGGAAAAATGTTTAATTTTCCCAGTTGCCCCAAGTCGTGTGACTTGTGCTCTGATAAAGTGCAATCACTCTTTTAAGTATTACATTATCAATATCATTGGTGTATATATTTAACATTCTGATTATTCCACCTAAAATTACAAATCATACACTGTCATCTTGTTATCCAATACTCTAGAAAGGGAGGTAAGCACCTGCAACATTAATTGATTCTATGTTGTGTAGCTCAAAGCAAAAAATCACATATTTACTTTGAAATAGCAGGCAACTAAATGATTCCTGTTGATTGATTGATTGCAGTGGGTGGCTAGATATGTAATTGACTTTGGACCTATTATTAATATATCCACAGACTTCCACCTCCCTGACTACACCTGTAACACCAACATGACACTCCTGTTATGCCTAAGCCATACTATATTATAATCATGTCAAATCATAGTTCTTTTGATTAATTGAACTTTTAGTGTTTTCTCTGATACATACAAAAAGCTTCTTAAGTTCAACTGAGTGGTAGAGAATTCCCCAGCCTTAGGTGTAAAGTCACAGACATCCAATTACAATGGTTCAATTGAACTATGTTTGCTGAAACTCACAGATGTGTGAAAGTGTGAGCCAGCCACAATGGTACCATGATTTTTATTGAAGCAGTTGTCAATTCCCTACCACTAGTGATGAGCAAACATTTTTGGCCATGCATGGATTCTGCATTTCAAGATCTGCACATTTTTTCTTGAAACTGCAGTAAAAATCTGCTGTGGAAAATTCTGTGGCAACAAAAAATTTGCCAAGACAAAAAAGCCGCCATAAGAAAAAACACCAATTCGTATTGCATTTGGACAAAAAAGGCACTGAGACAAAAAAGTTGCCAAAACAAAAGAGTTGCCACAAGAAAAATGCCTGTTGACTTTGATGCATTTGGAGTGAAAACATTTTTTGATGCCCATTGACTGTAGTGTGTTTCACAATTTTTTGTTGTTTCACATATTTTTATCTCATCACTACCTGCCACTCAGTTGAACGTAAAAAGCCACTCAAATGAAACATTTTCAAGAAAACTCTAACCATCCAGTTGCCTTTGTCCTAATTCTACCAAATGCTGTCTATCATGACCTGGATAAATGAGAATTCAAAATATGTTAAATAATGGAGTTCTTAGGCAGAGAACCGTTTTAAGGACATGGTCATTAATGTATTTGGACTGCATCTTTGGACTGGAACAGTAAGTACATTCATTGTTATCAATATTTTATATATATATTATTAATTTAAGTATTTTACGTATATACTGTATGTGAATTGTTTCTGCTTAATTTTCTTTTAACATTGTCCACATCTAAATGCAGATTATGAGCTATAACATATCAAGACAATTAATTTATTTAATCCCTTCCTAAAACACCTCTATCAAAGCCTTTCCTGATTTAATTTGGGAGCAGTCATATAAACATTAATATTGTTACATGGAAGACATTGGACAAGGGTAGGGACATTCTTTCAAACTCAAACTATTCAAATTATTGGCTCAAAAATGAAATGGATACAATTTGCCTGTTAAGGCTCCACCATGTGCCCACTCATTTCTTTCTATGAAAAATTGAGTATTGCAGTGGTTTAAATGATGGGGTTTGCACTACTGCCATGATTTATATGATTCATGAGCTTATACATGTTGAGGTCAAGCTTTTGTTTTAATAATGATGACTCTACAAACACACTGAGAACCTTAATCATACTGATGGCATACCAGGGGTCATTGACAAAGACACCAAACCGTTATTACTCATTCAATAAGGACTTGCATCAATACCTCCCAGTTAGGAAAACAAGGATTCCAGCCATAATTACTCCCCACAGTAAATGGGTTGATTTTATTCTTTAGCCCTTAAATTGGTTGGTATCACCACAGTGGTAGGTGATTGTGAATGATCAGCATGACCCTTTGTCTTTGTAAACTTGAAACAAGTGAAGAAAAATGAGTATGATTACTATAGTATTATTTATTGCAGAAATGGCAATACATCAATTTGCTCTTTGTGACAGAAGCTGATTAATGGGACTTGGAAGTTAGTTAGAGAACAATATTATCTACGTAGTCCAGCAATTCTCTGTAACATTTCTTTATGAACACTAAGGAGAAATATCTTGGTAATTTTGTTAATGTTTATTTGTTATTCAGTATAAATTACATGTGCACTGGGTTGGAAAAAATTATTTTGTTTATTTCCTGTCAAAAAGTACTTGATTCTGTGTTGTGTAGAGAGTTTAAAATAATATGAGGCTTGCATAAACAACAGGTATTTACTCAGAAAACAACCATCTTCTCTTCTTTCTTCTGTAACCTCCATTTACTAATTTTGGTCTGATAAAGGTTTGCATGGTGGTTGCAACTGGGAAGACACTGATATTACAGAATTGTCACTGATACTGACAGAACATTGTATCTAAGCTAAAGGCTAAACTCAGAAGCAAATTATGTCAGTCTACTGAATGAAAATTATAGGAAAACAGACAACACAACAGAATAAAAAATACATTAAATTGCTCTTTGAAAATCTGGGTTATTCCAAGAAATTCTTTGGAATTGGAGCTCCAGCTGTTGGTTTCTCAGCCAGTGATATTTAGAAATTAATAGGGGCCATTATTAATATAAGTGCAGTGTGCAAATTGAACTAAGGCACAACAGGCACAATTGTGTCATAATAAATGACAGGATAGATGCATTGACAAAAGTTTTATTAAGATTGGGGACTGACCTTGAGAAGCAGGGGCTGATTTCATGACATTCTGCAGGCACCAAATTTCACCAGTGCCATTGCCAAATGCAGTCAATCAACAATTATCTTGATCTATCGTAGATCTATTTTAGAAAATAAAAACACAGATCCGTTAATTCTAATCCCGAACATAGGGAAGGGGGATAATTGCATATGGCATGACTTTGATACAACTGGCTGGATTTCTGTCCAGTTTTATCGATATTTTAAACCAGCCAGAAAGTTTTGAACTGGACAGTCATTTCAAAAACTGGGATGACTGGTTTAGAACTGGACAGGTGTCAACTCTAGCTTGTTGATAAAAAGAAATGGTGCGCAAACAGATGTTTTTCATTTGCTGTATTGCCCAAATTATTGTTCAGGAAAAGCATGGGTATACACACTCTAATAATCCCCCAACAATATTAGCAAAACATATGGGTATGCATACTCTAATAATTATTAGATCTAATATTTATTAGAGTGTGCATAACCATACATTTTGCTAATATTGTTGGGGGTCTGTAGTGGGTACACCCCTGGGTTGTTGCACCTCCTTATGTGTATTACAAGCACTTGACTGTGAGTAATATTTTTTGAGATTAGGAGTGCCCTCCATTCACTTGTATCTCTATTGTCCAAGAAAAGGTTGAAAACCAAACGGTTCACAGTTGAGACCCAAATGGGACTAAGAAAAACCAAACTATCTGGGTCAAAATAAAACAGGTGGCAACACTATGGACTGTTCATATTAGCTGAGACAGGACACATTTCAAAAGTGTAAATAAGTAAGAGTAAAAAAAAAGACATAGCATAATGCCCTGTTCTAATGCCATAGGCTAGCAATATTACCAAAGTAAGTTATTTGTGTGAGCGAGTTTGTCATACATGTACTATAATACCCATTAATAGGTTTGACTGTGTGTGCTTTTTTGGTCTCCATAACACACTGTCATGCATTGAAAACTATACAGTAATCTTTCGCTTTTTGGTTATGAACCATTCAAGGTTCTTATAACAAGACTATAAAATAGAAAAGGGCAATGTGGGTGTAAGAGGTATGGTTGTTGCCAAGTTGCCTGGAACTGTGCCATCTATGACAATATTAATATTTCACAAAAAACTTTGACTGACGCTTCTATACAAGACAGCAATGTGTATATAATTCCTCTAATGTTTCATTTGGAATTTACAAAAGGAAAATATAGTTTCCCTTGATATTCAACAGACTTTTCTTGCCTCATTTGCTTAATTCTTGCTCCCACACATTCAAGCAAAATACCTCAATAATATGAAAATATCATTAAATATCATTACTTTTTTCCTTCTGAACATTTACTGATATACTGCCAATCTTGTGTTCAGTGTTCAC
>CM044434.1:14852382-14875861 GCA_024363595.1 Xenopus borealis | reverse complement strand
TAGTGAAACATCTTCTATGATTACTCAGCAAGTCCAGTTGTGTTAGAATTACCTGTACTAGATATACCATGACCTGGATGAATGAAAACCTTCATAGTCCCAATGCCCAATGTGTTCCTATTCCAACAGTATGAAGCTAAATCTTGATTAGAATCTATTTGACCCCATACATGAACCTGAGTTGGCGGGTGAAATCAGTCCATGTATGAATAATGAATGGAGGACCTGTACACATCTATAGTTTTCCTAGAAAATATAGTGGTTGTGTCACCATAATAGCTACATAATCAAACTCTTTAGATATTTATTAGTATCCTTCCCTTTCTTGCACAATGGCAACATTTTAAGTTCAGTTAATATTTATAATATAATGCATTATAAGTAAAATATTTTGCATATTTTAAATGCATAAATATTCAATCCCAGTAGAACAACAATGAATTTGGAAACCTCTCTGAACACTCAGTGATTTTAAACTTTGTTTCAGTGGTCTGTTTCCATTAAGGAAACTGCTATTTTCAAATGTACAATAGTTTGTATGTGACTTCCCACTGCTAAAATTGCAAATGTATCACACTTAAGAAGAACAGCACACACATTTGTGTATTCTAGAAATCATGCAAAATTCGCAAATGTTTTGAAAATGTCTAAAACTGAAGTATCACTTTTGTGCTGATAATGAATAACAACTAGTTGATTTTAGAACACTACATAAAATATTCATTTGTATGCTAATAACACTGTAACACTGTATGACAAATAATCGATTTAAACGTATTTATTTACAATCTTTCTAATATTCCACCAGAAAATATGTATAGACCTGAAGTTATTTTTTTAATTCCTCAGACAACTGCAATGTTTTTTGCCTTAAAAATATAACAAAAGGTACCCTGTTGTTTTTCAATTTTACGCTTGATTTGAAGGATTAAAATAATATGTGCATATCTTTGCTATGTCTTTATTTTCATAATTACCAAACTCATTGATTGAGATATTATGGTGCTGCTTTTCTAACACGGATGCTAGATAGGATCATGACATTTATCTATAGTGACTATAATCATCTCATTCTGTGGTGCAGTAAAATAAGTGTTGGACTGTCTTTTTTGAAAACAAATTAAAATAGTAAAATGAACAGTGTCGGACTGGGGGGCCCAGGGCCCATCCAGGCCTGCAGCCTCTGGGACCCCACACCATCCCCAGCAGCAGAACCCAAAAACATAATGTGCAACTTTTGTAGCCTTTAGTTTACCTTTAAATAGCAACTATACTACAAAATGTAATACAACGTTGGCATGTAAATAAAATGTATATAGAAGTAAGAGCCAAGCACTGTCTTCTTTTGGTTGTTGACCAGTGTCTAGTAAACATGTATAAGGCAAATTCAAACTTTACTGAGCAGCTTTATTGTCCATTCTGTTACGTACGTATGTACAAATCTTCTTGAGCACATAAAGACATCCTGGGCCATGGTGTTATATGCTTTCATGCTGTGTAAAATGTTTCCACAATGTGACTACAAAGCTTCAAAGAAGTCATGGGAGGGCAGCAAACTTGATTAAGTATTTTAAGTGCTTGATTTATGGAGAACACCTGCCGCATGAAGTCTGTTTTCATTAGATTTGTACAGATTAATCTGCACAAATACACCCAAGGTCAGGACAGGGAATTCTAAATAAAACTCTTGATTCCCAGAACCATGCAAGTGACATGGGGCCATGATTTATAAAAGGAGATTAAAGGATAAGTAAATGAGGAGGTTCTTTTAGGTTATGGAACTCTTTATTTAACATTTTAAATATTACATGTGGGTTCTGTGATTAATCTATCTATCTATCTATCTATCTATCTATAATCTATCTATCATCCCTCTTCATTATTGTTATCATCTTT
Source organism: Xenopus borealis (assembly GCA_024363595.1). NCBI lineage: Eukaryota > Metazoa > Chordata > Amphibia > Anura > Pipidae > Xenopus > Xenopus borealis. The sequence continues at coordinate 14,873,965 of CM044434.1, read as the reverse complement.
TATTTTTATTAAGATGTGCATTTTCACAAAATGAGGGTAGGGCATAAAGATTAGTCTTAAGTGTGTTATGTAACAGATCTGTAACGAATCTGTCCAGTTTCGCTTCTCTGAAATATTTGAGAAATGTATTGAAGTGAGTGGACTGTGAATTTTTTTTTTACGTGTGACAACTTTTTACACATGCAACAATTTTTCTCCCCACACCAAATGAATTTAATTCAATTAGTGTTTTTCTTGTGGCAACTTTTTTTGCCTCAGCAACGTTTTTGTATTAGTGACATTTTTTGGCCAAATCCATTAAAGTCAATGGGCTTTTCATCTTATGGCCACTTTTTTGTCTTGGTGACAATTTTATCTTGGTCACTTTTTTGTTTTGCAGAAAATTGCAAATGGAGATATGCTGAATTTTGCCACATATCCATGCCTGGCAGAATAATTTGCTCATCACTACTCAGAAAGCAATACTCTTGATAAGTACAATGTAATACTCTCTGCAAACCAGGGGTGTGAGGGAATCTAAAGTGAGCCTAGTGGCATGGCAAGGGGCTGTAAACGGGTCTATAAATTCAGTTCCTTTAATTGTATTGATTTCATATAGGAGAAAAACAAGAAGTATTATTCTTATTGTCCAGACAAGCAAGGCATTAGTTAAAAAAAATCTAACACTGCAAACTACAGTAGGTGCAAGCTCAAGTACTTTAAAGAAGGTAAATGGTGAAATGTACACAATTAGTAGAAATAATCACCCTCTGCCTAGTATCCTGTCTTATGCAGCTCCTATCCATGCTGTAAGACAGACTCGCTGGGTGCTCAGCCTCCAGCATCCCAGTCACAATCAGATTCCTCTTAACCAAAAACCAGGAGACACTCGGGTTAAAAAAGGCAGAAATGTATTGCAACAGGCTTTTAGACAACAAGGCCCTATTCATTTCAGGAATGACTCCCTTAATCATAGGTTCATGTCTTTGGGAGCATGTTGTTACATTGTTCCCAAAGAGTGCAAAAAGACACGAAAGAAAGCACTCATGAAAAACAATACTTTGGTCCTGGATATATGAGCATAGTACATGTCATATAAACACTCATTAAGCAACATTATTTGTAGCCCTGCACCAAAATAAAGTCATGATGCTTTTTAATGACTTCATTTCCATAATGTATTAGATATAAAAATGATGTTTGTGATTTAACGATAAGACAAAAAAGGGAGGGATTGCATTTGTAACTGATGCTGCAAATGACCATGATCCTGCTATCCATTAACACATGGTGAGATAAATCCAGCCATTTAAATTGATTGTCAAACAATATTTTAGCTGACCATCTCATTGCAATAAATAAAAGGAAGGTGGGTTTGTGAAATTAAGGAAGCCTTCAAGGAAGCAGAACATAATGAAGCATATTTTTTTTTTCTGCAAATGGTAAATTAGAGAAGTTGCTTACTTATAAGAAGAAATAAGCTGCGTGAGTGCACTAAGTATTTCCAGTGCTGGAATGGACATTGTAGTGGTGATATTAGGATTGATTTCCTGCATTATCTGCATTAGTTTAGCGTTCTAGAAATAATAAAGGTGCTGGGAAAGTACAACTCTCTTGTACTACTTACTGTACTAAAAGAAGGAGATGAATTAGTCAGAGTCTATGCATGCTGCTTTGAATATCTGCCTACAATATTCAATTCAACTATTTTCTTTTTCACCTTAATGGATTAGAGAGCTTTTTATATACTGGACAGATTGTCCTGTCCACCACATATTTAAAGGGGTTGTTCACCTTTGAGTTAACTTTTAGTATAATGTAGAGAGTGATATTCTGAGACAATTTGCAATTGATTTTCATTTTTTATTGTTTGTGGTTTTTGAGTTATTTAGCTTTTTATTCAGCAGCTCTCTAGTTTGCAGTGTCAGCAATTTGGTTTCTAGGGTACAAATTACACTAGCAACCCTGCATTGATTTGAATAAGAGACTGGAATATGAAAAGGAGAGGGACCGAATACAATGATAAGTAATAAAAAGTGGCAATAACAATATATTTGTAGCCTTACAGAGCATTTGTTTTTAGATGGTGTCAGTGACCCCCATTTGAAAGCAGCAAAGAAACAGAAGAAAATTGCAGATCATTAAAAAACTATGAAAAATAAATAATGAAGACCAATTTAAAACTTTCTTAGAATTGGCCCTTCTACAATATACTAAAAGTTAACTTGAAGGTGAACAACCCCTTTAAAGTATATTTGATCATAAGAATATGATCAGTCAGGGATTATAGAAAAAAACTGTTGGAGGGCCACATCTGCCCTTTGTTTTGCCCTGTTTTTGAGAACTCCTGCTTTAAAGAAACGGAAATGAAAATACACTTGTATGTGGAACAGATACACAGACACGTGTGTATATAGATACACAAAGGAAATGACAAAGGTGTAATCACTTAAACATGAACTATATTTAAAATATATTTCTATTTCATTTTTATGCATTTCTACTTAATGAGAGAGAGCCTTCTATTTAGCTGTCTCCCTGCAGGGATGCACAGTTGGCTTTTAGACAGAATCTTAGATCACTGTGGTCTGAATGCTTTTTCCTTAAGATTTAATATTAAGGGATGCTTCTTCTGTAAAACAAAATGAAAACCTCATCTTTGACAAGCTTCTAACAAATAATTTGTGCTCCCACAGAGAAGAAAATTATATGAACTCTTCCCTCATTACACTATAGACCCTGGGCCATATTTATATATAGGCATTTGTGAGCTTGTTCCTAGAGTTCAACACCCATCATCAAACACGTGAGGCTAAATCCAAAGGCAGAGCTCATGGGAAGAGACACGGTCTGTGCATGTGCGGTATGGAAACTTTACAGTGAATGTGCAGGTCATCAGATGGGGCCTGGGTGTTGCAGTCTGGTATCTATGGTAGAACCAGACAACGTACAGCTGTGTATAAACCCTGTGCTGGATTTATATGTGCTGCTGCCATAGACATGGACCTTCACTTGCTCCTTCAGGATAGCGAGTTGCTTGTAAGTTTGGTGAGCTTCATAGTGGGACAACATGATTGCCTCAGGCAGAAGACATGGATCACGCATTCCTGTGTAAAATAAGCCTTGCCTTGCCCCTGAACAACATTGGCAGTTGCCAAAATATTCACACTGCACCATAAACTTTCATACACAGTAGAGCTCAAATATTAGGCTCAGCCAAAGTTGCAATTGCACAATTTTTCCACACTGATATGTGAATTTGCACCATTCATTCAGGTATTAGAATTTAAAGTCACTTCTTGCACTGTTTTGGTGTGGATTGCCAATGAACCCCTGAGTCTGTTCAAATGAATTGAGCAGAGCTGCCTACTGACAACCCTGAAACTACCACCTGCTCTAGGGGTTACCACAATAATTTTATCAACAGATGTAACATACATCTAAAGAATGAAGACATGCCAACTACAAAGATTTGCAGGTCAATAGCCACCTTGTGACTACTATGTGGTGAAATTAATATGGAAATTGGGATTAAAACCCATGGCAACTTGCTCCCTTAATTGCATTTATTACACTGCATTGCTACTTATAAATGTGCCCTAATGCCCTATGCTATTGCCCTTCAGAAATGTATTTTTTACATAGATAATAAACACACAATGCAATCTTCTCCTCTTTTTTAAATGCTCTGTACTTCAGTTTGGAAATGTAAAAGCATCTAGTGTTGTTTACCCATAAAGAGCTTATCTCAACAAAACAAAAATAATACAAGAAAGGGATCAATACAACATGGTATTATCCAGACGTAATGTTCTGAACAAAGTAAACATAGCTTCTGTACCCATCCATTGTCTTCATACTTCAATCATGTTTTCCATTTTAAGTTCAATTTTACACCTGCAGCTAAAACAGACATGGGTCACTTTTAAAATCATGTCTAGAAAATGGGGAGAAATTGTTAAAAAAGTGACACTGATAGTCTTGAAATATGTTCTTATTTGCTTGCAATAGACCTAAAAAAATTGCAAATGAAACAGCATAAAACAGAGATAAAGAAAATGTGTTCTTGCATTTGGAGAGGACTATAACTTCTGTGTGACCTAGATGGAATATTCCTGCATGGTAAAGATAACTGACTTACACACTATTCAAAGCGTAGCAGATGATGACCATAGAGTTCAGTGTAATTGAAATTTCAGTTTCTCTTTTGTCAGCAATAGTCTTATGACAAATGTCTGTAGGGAAAAATGAACTAAACTGGCCAAATTGTTACAGAGCTCATGCTGTGCCACCCCCCTTTTGCTGATGTAGACGTTATAATAAAAGATGACAAGAGGTTACTCATTGAAAAAACAGTAACCATAATTTGTTTTTAATTATTAAAGGAACATGATTTTCTCGGCAAAATATTGGTGATTTCCAGCTAATGTCTTAGCTATTTGATTACTAGTCTGATTTTAAAATAGCAAATATTTTTACTTCTAAGGCAAAGCCCTCTGGCAACTATTATAGTAAAGATTTTTTGTACAGTTTTTTTTTTTTTCTTCTCAAAATTGATTTATAAAAAAATGCACTACATAGTATTATTTCACATCCAAAGCCTGAGATCATAAAGCTGTTTTTGTTTAATAAAGGAATAATAAATTGTGATGAATGAGTATTTGTCAGGTATGGACTGACTGACAATTCTACATTTTGTTATGTGAGAATATTTTTATTTGGCTGCAAAATGTGGTGACAAAATGCCCATATACCTCAATGTATTTTGCTGATTTTTGCAGGAGAGTAAAAAGCTGTGTGAAAAGTTGTCGCAAAAAAAGTTGCAGCTAAAAATCACCCATTGACTTCAGTGTGTTTAATGCATTTTGACCATTTTGTGAATTTTCAAGCCATTTTAGCTTTTTTTTTTTTTGGTGAAGTAAGACAGGACAGATTCATTCAAGAAAATTTATACACATAGAGAAATAGATATAGATTCTAGGTATATACAAGGTTTTTGCCATTTTGCATTTCATAACATCAATATGCCTGAACCCAACCTTTGACGTTTACTAACCCCTTTTCCAAACCATTAAGGGGCAGATTTAAGAAGGGTCGAATTTAGAGGTGATGGAAGTTTTTTAAACTCCCATCAGCTTGAAATTTGAATAAAAAAGACCATCTTGAAATATATTTAAAAAATCAAACTTCGACTGAATAGGCTGTATTTGATTGTTCCAATCAAATCTAATTCTGATTGAACAAATCAGATAAAATTTGCATTGAAGTATTTAAAAAAGACAAAAGAAAATAAAAAACAAAAAAACACACCAAATGAATCCAAATAGGTTCTTGAAGGTCCCACACAGGCTAAAACAGCAACAGGCAGGTTTTAGATGGTGAATAGTTGAAGTAGAATTTTTAAAGAGACAGTACATGATAAATATTGATATTGTAATTTTTTTTATTTGAATCAAATGTGGACTATTACCTATTCAAGTAAAATTAGCTTGAAATTATTATTTAAAAATTTGATTTTTCCATTCGACCCTTGTCACTTTTTAAAAAAAATGGATGTCCCAACATTTTGGCTAAAATATGTTTTCACATTTCCATCAGATTTGTTTTTACATAAATTCTTCATCTGCATGTAGGTAGCAAAAACGGTTATTGCCTAGGATCAAAATATTGCAACATATCCAGAGCTATGATTATTATTATTATTATTATTATTATTATTATGATTTGTATTCCACAGTCATACAAATTGCATACACATAGTGCTCAATGTAAGAGAAAAAGTGGGTTCTGCCTATTAGAATTTATAATATAGAGTATAATACTGATCAGTAAAAATTGATTTTTTTATTCCAATTAAAATTTCATGTAACTAACATCTGGCAAAGTTTCACTTTTTAAAAAATGTATAATTTAATTGATGAAGAGAAATTTTCATAAAAAAGAAAAAAATGTCCTTAGTTGTAACACTGAGGGTGGGATTTCTAAGGTTGTACTTAGTGATGGGTGAATCTATCCCGTTTCGCTTCACCGGAAAATTTGGGAATTTCCAGCGAAATTCACAAATTGGTAGAAAATTTGCAAAATGAGTTGCGGCACGTTTTTGACGCGCGTCGCGTCATTTTCGGCGCGCAACTCGTTTTTTTTATGCCAGCTAATTTTTGGCAGTCGAATTTTTGCTGGCGTTTCGCGAATTTATTCGCCGCCGGCGAATCGCGGGAATTCGCTGCAAATTCGTACCTGGCGAATAAATTTGCCCATCACTAGTTGTACTTCATTAACTCTTTGGTAGAGAACTGTCATATCATGATCACTGCCACATGACTATGAACACATACAGCTCCATATTACATTGACCTTAAATCCCTAATTGCCGTTGGCTAAAGAGCTGTATAGTTACAGAATAACCCAATATTTACGCCATAGTTATACTATTTATTAATTTACCTACCCAGCATAAATAACATGTTTAAATGATATTATGATAAAATACTGCTTTTAAAATGAGGTGCAGTAAACTGACCAAAAAAAAAAAAAAAACCTCTGGAATGACATCTGTTTATACATCTGCTTTTACCCAGTTGTGGTAAGAATATTCTTCTTCATAAGCCCATTTATGCAGCCTGCTGTTGCCTGTCCCCTAAAATGTGTGGCCAGATCAGGCAAATACCAAGCCACATTTGTAGATTTTTCCATGAATAAACGGCTTTACCTATACAGCAATAATAAGGGGCAGATTTACAAAATTTGTGTGAGGAGTTCGAAGTTGCATAAAATTTTTATTTGAATCTTCTAATATGCAAATTAGCTAAATTCAACCATCGAATATTCGAAATCGAATTATTCGATTATCCGATGGTCGAAGTACTTCTCCTATTCGAACACCAAGCTGCCAAATTGGGGACCATTATATTTGATTGAATAAAAAAAATTTGATCGATCGATCAAATTTTTTCTATTCGATTGTTCGATCAATCGAATTGCGGTAAAATCCTTCGAATTCGAATATCGAATTCGAAGGATTTTACTTCACATGGTCGAATTTCGGATTTTTTTGAATTTGAAATTTGACCAATAGTAAATCGTGTTTTATAGTTAAATATCAAATAGACGCTACTTCTACATACTCACCTGTGATAGTATAGCCAATATATGTTTATGGTTTATAATAAATATAATACCAACTCAAACCTATGATAAACAGGACCAACAAATAGTTTTTTAAACATCCCTCTCTTATCATAGACGGCCATCCCAACACTCCAATATGTCAATTTATAGAGTTAGCTTGATCATTCTATAGTCTTGAGTACTGTTTGTATTTGTAGTCCAGCATATTTATATTTGTGTTCCAAAAGGAACTCTGGGCTGGGGGTTGGAGAGGGATCTGGGGGTGGGGGTGCATGATCCTCTTTAGTAACCTACCAATATGTTCCTAAAATATATTTTATATATAATTGTTTTTTTTTGTTAAATGTTAACACAATCATAATTGTGAATCAAATAGCACCCCAAATATCAAGCAATACAGAACTTGGAATATTTTCTTTTTTTTTTTAGCTCACACATATTTAATATAATAAACTGTCTATAAAATTGTGTTACAGAACAATACACTGAGATCAGACATAAAACAATATTAAAGTATAAATTATTCAATCTTTTGTCCTTGCATTCCTTTAAGCAATAAATAAATGAAACCATGTAGAAAATATGAGAAAAGTTTTGAAATATTAAGGCCCTTGGACATTCCTGTAGAATAATTTCCCATTGGACTGTTTGTCTATATGCATGTAACTGGCCAACAGTAACCATCCACCAGCACATCCCTAAGAAATTAATTTCCTTTTGTGGAGCTGAAAGTAAAATCTTCTACCTTTCATAATGTTCTTCTCTCCCCAATGTGAATAGAATTGCTCTATGAAGCGAGTGGTTTTCAGTGATGTAAAATTGATCTTTGCATTTTTCCCAATGAATTATGTGGTTGTCTCAGTCCTTGTAAAAGCAGCAGAAAAGTGGGATAATGAGTTCTGTATTTAATGAATGATTGGCTTCACTATTATTTATTTATTTTAACTATGCAATTTGAAAGGATTTTTCCAGTTTCAAGGCTTTATATACAACTGTAACGGGAACAAGGAAAAACCTAATAATAACAAATGTGATAATACCTTTTTAGATTGAACATGCTATTTATTTTAGGAATAAAAAAAAATAGTATTTAGGATATGAATGCATGCCTTTAAGTCATTCATGGTATGGCTTGAAGTGGTATTGCCATTTTTTAAAGCTACGTAAAATAATTGAAAAACAAGTATGCTTTTGCCATGGATATGAATATATTTATGACAATCTGGATCTCTTATACAGAAACCTCATATCCAGGAATCTAGATTCCCGAAGGGACATCTCCTATAGACTCTCCAATAGATTCTAAGCAAACAATTCTAATTTTTTAATGTATTTCCTGTAATTTAATGTATTCGAAAATCTAATTCTAATCGAATATCGAGTAAAAACGAATATTTTTTGGGGAATAATAGTACATTTGCCCCTAACTGTTACAGATATACACATAAAATGCAGCATTGCTTCAGAACTCCATACAGGTAAACTTTTTTATATCTGTACTGGGAGACACATTTATCAAAGGTCGAATTTCAAATTCATGTGAATATTTTTCAATTCTAACAAATTCAATTATACTTGAAATTGGGTTATTTAATAAAAAAATTAAATATCTAAAACCTGAACAAATAGTGCTGACATGAAAAAATTCTAATTGACTTTCACTAAACTCTAATAGAGCTTTTATACGAAAAAAAATCAAATGTCAGGAAGGCTAGTAAACATATTCAAATTGGTTCCTGGACCTCTCACATGGACTTATACATAAACTCTGGAGGTTTGGTGGCAAATTAAAAATTTTTAAAGAACCAGGGTCTGATAAATCTTGAAATTTGAATTTGAATTAAAACTCAAATTTAGTTTGGATCATTCACAATTCAAATATGAGCGTTTTGACCATACTTTTTCAATTCAACCCTTAGGGGCACATTTACTAACATTTTCTAATGGTCGAAGTGAATTTTCGAATAAAATTTTAATTTTGCAGTAATTTTGGGCTACTTCGACTATCGCACTGGGCAAGCAGAGTATGACATACACAATCAGCACTGGGCAAACAAAGAATGACACACACAAGCAGCACTGGGCAAGCAGTGTATGGCACACACAATCAGCACTGGGCAAGCAAAGAATGACACACATAAGCAGCACTGGGCAAGCAGTGTATGGCACACACAAGCAGCACTAGACAAGGAGAATATGACACACACAAACAGCACTAGACAAGGAGAGTATGACACACACAAGCAGCAATGGGCAAGCAGAGTATGTCACACACAGTCAGCACTAGACAAGCATAGAATGGCACACACAAGCAGCACTAGGCAAGCAGAGTATGGCACACACAAGCAGCACTGGGCAAGCAAAGAATGGCACACACAAGCAGCATTAGACAAGGAGAGTATGACACACACAAGCAGCACTAGACAAGGAGAGTATGACACACACAAGTATCACTAGACACGGAGAGTATGACACACAAGCAGCACTGGGCAAGCAAAGAATGACACACACAAGCAGCACTGGTCAAGCAGATTATGACACAAGCAGCACTAGACAAGCAGAGTATGACACACAAGCAACACTGGGCAAGCAGAGCATAATTGAGGCAGAATATAGCAGGATACAGAGAAACCAATCAGGCTGGTACTACATACAGTGACACAGTGTTGCTGCCCCTTTAGCATTTTGTATAAAGTGTGAACAGGTGAACAATGTAGGCAGTTTCTGTCTGGGTCTCATGTGTGAACAGTACAGAGCTTTAGGGGTGTGAACAATATAGATTACAAGTGTGAACAATGTAGGGGGATCACAAGTGTGAACAATACAGGGGATTAGACTGAATTTGAGTCTTAAACAATGTAGGATCCAGTTATCCTCTGCAGTGATACCGATTTTGACATTTCCCAAATTTTTTGCCATTTTGCGAATTTCACTAGCAGACACAGCAGGCAGACTCTCATGGAGGGCCACACAGAGGGGGGTCTGCGGCCCACTGGCTGCCAGTTTGACAGCCCTTTTCTAGATGATAATGACAGCATTCAGTGTTAATGGACCTAGAAGAGTTTCTGTTCTACTGTGTCCTTGTCTTTTCTCATGTATGGTACATTCTAAAGTGTAAATAATTTGAGTGAAAAACTTGTACTCTCACTACTTGTCCCAATCAGTTAAAAACTCAGACCTGTGAATGACCTTATGGTGATTTTGTCTACAAGTTAAGCAATTTAATATCCAGTAGTAACATTTTTATATCCACTTTAACCTTTGTTTGGTAAATGTATACTCATAGTCATGGTTTTTATGGGAATAGCAGTAAAAATTTAAGTTATTTCATATTTCTGGTTTTCTGTCCACAAATCTTTGTTTTCTGCAGAGATAAAAATTCAGGCTTTGTATGCAATGCTTGTTTTGTTTCCCCCTGTAGAATTATGCAATTTGAAAGAGAACAATTGGCATCCATCAATGTGAAACTCTCAAGGACAACATCTCATTGGTAGTAAACATTTTTATAACCCATGGAAACCTGTCCACAATCTACTAAATAGGAATAAGGAAGGGGGGATGGGGAACACTTTTTCACAAAGTATACACAAAAAGGGTGTGTCCTAGGTTATATGCCAATGTGATCTAATAATAAAATGTGCAGTAGTCTTTATTATGTATGTAGTATATATTATAATTCTGAATCATAGGAAAAAGTAACACATAGATCTGACTTTAATTACTATTCTGTGCTAAAAATAAGAATTTAATTTCTACATTAATTGCTCATTCAAAAGGGAGTTTAGGCTTATTTCCATAACATGCATACAATATGTATAGTGTGATCATGCTGTTTCCAGAAGAATTGACTCTTGGTATCATGTGCTCTTGTTGCATGCAGATGCTTAGAAAACCCATATGGCTAAATATTGTGTCTAAAACATAATTACAATTTTATATGTGGCTTGCAGCTTATTTTTTCCATTAATTCTGTTTAAAAATAGAAAGGACAGCTGTCAAGTGCAGAGAAAAAGTAATACAATATGATGCACCAAACCTCCTCTTTCAGGGTAATGTACAGTATATGGAGTCAAAGATGTTTTAAATGCCTTTACAAAGGATTTTATTTTATTCAGTGTGAGTATCAAGATTTTATCACTATCCAAAGGGAAATAAAACATTTCACAATTTAATATTGTTCATTAGGCATTCCTCTAAACTGAAAATGGTAAATTCCCCAATCACATATGTTTAAGGTTGTTAAAAATGTTTTTTAAAGGCCAAAGTTTAAATACCATGCAAACCACAAAATGTCAGTTTAGTGCTGCAGATCAGGTGCTACATATTCACAAACTTATAAGCTATGTGCAGATGAGAAATTGTCTGTGCAGAAAAACATTTTTGCACATATTTTCTCAGGTGACTTTTCAGATGTCACCTCTCTGAAGAGTTACTGTACATCTTCAATGGTTACTCAGTTAGACCAGTTGTTATAGAATTACTTTGGATTAATTGAAAATCTTCAAAGTCATATTTTCTCATTATTTTCGGTTTCTATATAAACCATCTATACAATAGAAAAATAATAAACCTGGCACTACATTGTAAATGAACCCCATTCATTACAATTATATATATTTTTTAGATTAATTAAAAGATCACTATAGATCAATTTATTTCAACAATTTTATGATGATTTTGCAAATAATGCATTTCATTTTTTGTAATGCTTCAATCTGTATGAATCTGACAATGATCGTTTTTCCAAGCCTTTGACTTAATAAACATTGATCAATATTTCTAAAATTATCAGGAGAAATTTTATTGTTTTTGACAATTTCAATAACAAATACTTAAGATACATATTGCTATGATTAATAGTTATCATGTTGATGAAATTGCTGAATTGAATCTTTACACTATTTTTATAGATTATGTAAAAAAGTTGAATTCTGATAAATCTGGCCCTTCATGTTAAAGTAGATTGTAAATGTTAAATGCATATGCTTTCTTTGAATAAATTCTATTTCTTAGACATATTTAAGGGATTATTTATTAAAGTCCTATTCTTTTCTTGCTTTTTTCCGACTTTTTTCTTTTAAAGGGGAAAACTATTTTTTTCGTCGAAAAAAATCAATATTTTAAATTTAGTATACCCTGATGATGTTAAAAGTCTGAATAAAAAAGTATTTCCACTCAGACCTGCTGAGTTCATGTAGAAGTTGCAGATGTCCATTTACAATTGAAAGATATGATCTGCTCTGGGTTTTGTTCAATAAGGCGAAGATTTCTTGCTTTTAAGGCTATAATACAAAAAAGTCATAGGTTTCAGGCATCATATACAAAGTTGTGGTTTTCCTTGACAAATCCAAAAATTGTGTACTATTCGGGTTTTTCTCACAGTCTTTTCCCACTGATAAATAGGGGTGAAAAGTAAATTCAGTTGTTAGAGGACCAATTATGCAAACTAAAATGTAATATACTGTATAAAAAAAGAAACTTTCTAATGAATAAATTGTGATCATGTCAGAAATATTACAGTATTTTTCATTGATTATACCTAGAAAATGTCTTATTTCAAAATAATTTTCTTTTAAAGATGAACGTTATATATATATATCTATAAATCTGTTTAGAGGATACTGGCACTCACAAAAAAGGTATTTACTGATTGCCTGGGTGCATAACTCAAACAAGTCATACAGATCATGGGGTCACCAGCCTTTTTCAAAGTGAAAACTTTAGTTTCTTTTGTGCCCATAGTAAACACTTTTCTTTGACTGGTAAGACCTGTGAGTGCCTTCTTTTTTCCATGATCTTTTCTCCATGAGAGAGAGAGAGTAGACTAAGTTGTATTGCCAAGTAAAGAAAACAACCTAAAGTATATGCCAGTCTATTTCCTTTATCAGTTACTTGAAAATATTTGGATGCAAGTTGTCATGTTTGTGCCAGTGCTCAAAGGTGACAACATATGAAGAACCAGTATATATATGCTATTCAGCAGGAATTCCAGAACAAATCCTGGAAATTACATCAGGCCACCTTTGGATTAAAATTCAAGTTCTTAAAGCCTGCTGAATTCAATGTTCTTGGTCAGTTTGTTGTCTATGACACAATTTGCTGCCCAATCTAGTAGGTTCTCCCTACTTGTTCCTGCTTTTATTCTTGAGCTTTACTCCAAACACTAAGGGGCAGATTTACTAAATTTGTGTGAAGGATTTGAATATTTGCTCGAATAGTCTATTTTCGATTGTGTGACTATTCGAATATGCAAATTAAGTATTTCCGGTCATATCGAATAGATCGAATAGATCTAATAGATCGAATAAATATATATTCGATTGCTCGACTATTCTCTGGTCGAAGAACTTGCCCTTTAAATTTTTCGCCAGACTGAACCTACCGAATTGCATTAGAATCCTATGGGTATCCCCCATAGGCTTAATTTTAAGTTTTCTTATCGGATATTATTTGTACGATCGAACTATGCAAATATTTGATTCGTACAAATTGTTTTGCAAAATCATTTGATTGTACGATTTTGGCGAATATTTGAAAAGTGCTCAAAACTGCCAAATATTTTATTCAATTTTGTCTAATATTTATTCGCCAGTCAAATTTGAGAGCTAAAAGTCTTCGACAATTCGACCCTTAGTAAATCTGCCCTTAAGACCAGTGACTGTTGTGAATGTGTCTGTAGCACCCTGGTTGTCATTTACAGTACCCTGACCACACGGCTTCTTTGCTGTGATTTCATTTGCTGGGTCAGATAATAATTTCTGCTTACCAGTAGGAAACCTGATTTCTTAAATATAGAATTATGTGTTAAGTTTTATGAAGTTCCCAAATAACATTAATATTCTGCTCTTTGACCTGACTGTAGTAAGCTTAAGAATTACTTTGTTAAAAGCAATTAGTGAAGCAATTATAGAACCTTGTCCTGGGGCCACTAAAGCACAGGTGTATCAGTTTGATTGTTATTGTCTAATTATAGCAGTACTTGCAAGGAGCATGAGTATCAGATAAAATGCTTCAGGTAAGTGAAGTTCTCCTACACATAAGTAAGTGTATAATTATTGGATCTCAGATTATTTAACATTGAGTGCTGTTGGAGAAACTGTAGCGTTTTAAGTGTTTAAGCATCAGTTTGTAAACACTGAATCGAACATGTTGATGAAATATTTGAAATGGAGTGTCTTCAGGACTATACGCACCCTTGCTAGTCAATTGCTAAATGTAAAACAGCCTTAGGATTTATGTAGTTCATGTCTTTCAAGTCTGACTTTGCAGAACAGATTGGGAATATCTGGCCCATTAGACACCTGCAGAGAATTTGGTGTTTTATTACTCATGGGTCTAACTGCAGAAGCCTAAGTCATGTTAATCATTGTCAGAACCACTTGTTCAAAATGTCAAGATGCAGCGAACCTGGAGTTCTATAACAAATATGACAATATGCTCAGGAATGTAATTTTGCTAGAACGTGGATTCATCTGATCTAATGGGTTGTACAAAGTTAGGTACTTGTAAAAAAATAATATTATACTTGCACTGACCTTTATGGTCATTATATTTAATCTAAGAAGGTAGGAAATATCTCTCTATCTAGCTTAGTGTTCAAACTAGTGTTCAAAAAGAACAAAAATGGGAAGTCTTTAAAATGCTGCTTAATAAATTTACATCAGTATATTCCCTTTGTAAGCAAGGATTTTTGTTTCAAAGCAAAACCTTTTTGGTTCAATAGAAGTGTTGGTGTTGAGGCGGGTAATAAAAAAAATGTGCTTTTAAGGCTTTCATGTTAGCTGGGACAGCGGAATCATTTATAAGGTACAAGGAGGTCAACAAATCAGGCAAGCTAAAATAGATATGGAAAACAATATTGCTATATGTTAATAGTATAAAAAATGAAGCAGGAAGGGTGGGTCAGCTGGTTGATGAGAACAAACAAAAAACATGCATTCTGAATGCATACTTTTCGTCTGTCTACACAATTGAGGAACCAGCTAAGGAAGGTTTCTTTATTAATAGTCTCAATTCTAGTAATACATCTAATGATGCATGGTTCACAAATGATGAAATTCAAAAGAGACTAGAACATGTTAAGATCAACAAAGGTCCAGGGCCAGATGTATTCATCCCAGGGTAATTAGTGAGCTTAGCTCTGTGATTGCTAAACCTCTCTACATAATTTTTCAGTTTTCATTGAGGTCTGGCATGGTGCTGAGAGACTGGCGAATTGCTAATGTGATGCCGCTATTCAAAAAGGGATCCCATGCTGAGCCTCAAAACTATAGGCCAATTAATTTGACATCTAATGTAGGAAAGCTTTTCGAAGGATTAATAAAGGATAGGATACTGGATTTCATAGCAAATAACAATACTATGAGTTTGTGCCAGTATGGTTTTATGCGTAATAGATCTTACCAGACTTACTTAATTTCTTTTTATGAGAAGGTAAGCAGGGACCTTGATTCTGGGATGGCAGTGGATGTGAATTATTTAGAATTTGCTAAAGCATTTGATACAGTGCCACACAGAAGGTTACTGGTTAAATTAAGGAATGTTGGCCTGGAACATAGTATTTGTACCTGGATAGAGAACTGGCTAAAAGATAGACTACAAAAAGTGGTGGTAAATGGACCTTTTTCTAATTGGACCAGTGTTGTTAGTGGGGTACTACAGGGCTCTGTACTGGGTCCCTTGCTTTTCAACTTGTTTATTAATCACCTGGATGTGGGCATTGAAAGTACGGTTTCTATTTTTGCAGATGATACTAAATTGTGCAGAACTATAGGTTACATGCAGGATGCTGCCACTTTGCAGACTGATTTGTCTAAGCTGGGGAACTGGGCACCAAACTGGAAAATGAGGTTCAATGTTGATAAATGCAAGGATATGCACTTTGGCAAAAATAATATAAATGCAAGTTATACACTAAATGGCAGTGTGTTGGGAGTTTCCTTTAATAAGAAGCATCTTGGGGTTTTTATAGATAACAAGTAGTCTAATTCTGGGAAGTGTCATACTGTAGCTACTACTCTTGCATAAAAAAGGGTATGGTATGAAGGTGCAAATTACAGAAACATCTGTTATCTGGAAAACCCCAGGTCCCAAGCATTCTGGATAATAGGTCCCATACCTGTACCACCAAAACCTGTTGCTTCTTCCTGTGTAAAATAGCCAAGATATGCTTCTTTCTTTAAGAAACAACAGCCAGAACACGAATCCTTGCCATTATCCTATCCTGTTTAGACTATTGTAATCTCCTACTAATCAGTCTTCCTCCCTCTCCCCTCCAATCAATCTTAAACTCTACTACCAGGATCTTCCTGCTCTCTCCTAAGAAGGAACCTGTTCAAAACCAACTAAAACCTTTTTGTGGCTGCCTGTTAAGCAAAGGATAGCATATAAAATCCTTCTGCTTACATTCAAAGCCCTTTATTCCTCTGCTTATTACTACATTTTTTCACTTGTCTCACTGTACGTTCCTGGTTGTCTTCTCCACTCCACTCAGAACAACCTTCTTTTCACACCATACACATCCACTGTCCCCCTCTTGTCTCAGATCTTATATCTTGTTGCTCCTTACCTCTGGAATTCCATCCTTGAATTCCTCTGTAAGGAGTGCCTTCCAATATCTTCAAGAACAAAATATGTCTACCTTTTGATCTACTGTAGTTGTAGTCTAGTTCTTGTACCTAATGGACAATACCTTTATCTTGTGCACTTTTCCCCTCCAATTTGTGTCTGTATGCCACTCACTCTATGTGAGCTTTATAGAGAAGGGACCTCATTCCAACTGTTTCTTTTACCAGATAACACATAAGCCCTGTGTCCTTATAGAGCACTGTGTACTGTGTATATTTATTGTATTTTTGTGTACTTTGATATATGTACTTATAATAGTTATACCCAACATTTTACATTCAACTATGATAGGGGCCTATTTGCTAACAACTAAAACACATTTTCACAAATCCCTAAAAATCATGTTTTCAGAATTTCTTTAAAACTAAAAAAAAAATCAAGATTTAAGTGTAAAAACAACAAAATTGCATCAAGAAAAAGCTGTCATGGTCCCAAAGAAGTTAATGGGAGCTGCACTGATCTTATTGTAACATTTTTAATCTATTTGGACTTTTAAAGATTTTTGGATTTTTTCACTAGTAATTATCAGAAATTTTTAGTTCCAGGAATGCGTACTAAATCATCTTTTTCTTTTTTTTATTAGGTATATATAATGTTGGTGACTTTGCACTTTTTTAATTATGCACTGAGCCTATTGGCCCTGTACTTAGAAAACAGTTTGGAATTAATATTTCCCAAAGGGATGTGATGGGATGTTATAATGGATGTTATAATGGAGAAGTGAATCACAGTATGATAAATGGCACAGGGAAAAAAAGGCCAAAAGAGCAGGAAAATGTATAGCCATTTTGTTCCCTTGCCTTCTTCTATCTTTGACATGTACACGAATAGAAAGTCCCTGACGAATGCTGAAGTGAAAGAGCTTCAATTTAATTTTTTTCCTTCTGTTTCTTGGTTTTATCCCCCATGCACTCAGGCACCAATTTGAGGTTTATAGTCCTATTTCCTAGCTGGTGACTGTGGTACATGACAAGAGAGCAAAACACTATCAGCCTCAGCAAAAACACTACCCAGACAGAGACCTCATTGAATCTGTTAAGTAAACTGAAACTTTAAGCTGCTCTTGACAGCAAAGTGGGGATGAGGAATTTTAGCAACACATGTGGATGACCGCTGTAGATATTTGCATTGGTTAACAGCATGCTTTGTACTTATACTGACTTTGTTTATCTTTGAGTAGTTAGGAACACTCATGTGTGATCTAGCTATCTATACTGTATCACTTCAGGGAGCTAATGCATTACTTGCTTTAGTCTCTATGTTCCAAGGTTTTTCATTCAACCTACAATTTTGAAAAAGTGTATTTGCGTGATAGAAGCTGATGCAATTTGATCCAAAGATGAAAATTACAGAAGTGAAGTATCCTTCAGAAATTCTGATCTCCAGCCGGGTGCAAATAGTGTTATTCTCCACTTTGCCAAACACTTACAGAATTGTATTTCTTTTTTTAAACTTGTGTTCTCTTATATTTTGTTTTCATGTGAACCGTAACCATAAAGACTTGTGGCTTTTGAAGTTTAATGTCTTGTTTCATCCAAGCTTGATAAATTTATCTATAGCTCAACAAATCAATGAAGCAAAAAAAAAAAAACAGTCATTTGTACATTATTACAAACCAATGAGGGAAGAAATACATTGTGCATACCTAACGCAACTAACCAGATGTTTCCTTTCAAACAAGTGATCAGTAAATCAGGCAAGCTGTTAACTATATATATACATACACATACATACAGTATGGATATACATGCTTTGAATTATTTTACAGTGCAGGAGCCTTCATGTCCTCAATGAATACAACCCTGTCTGCATTTGACAGTTTTGTACTCATGAAGGGCATGTAGGGGGAGGCATGTAGGCATTCTACCCAATTCCTAAATGTCATGCCATTAAGACATGCAAGTTACTAGTACAGAATCTAGTGCCATAAATGCTTTTATATGAACACTAAGGGTCAAGCTTTTGTGCCCCTTGGTGCACTAATCACAATATGACCCTTTATGACAATTTCTGCAAAAATCTATTTCCTTACCAGTCAGAGACTGTGTTGATCATTTTTGCTATGAGGCCCTAAGCAGTGACATAGTCTGCTACTGTTATACCCCTATTTATTAGGTAGATACTATGAATCTATTGCTGGACCTTTGAGATGATCTAATATACAGTATATACAAAGAAAGTTATTGTATAGTGTGGAAATGTTGTACAGTGATTAGTGTTGAAAAAAAATAGCACATGTTTTAAAGGAGAACTAGGCTCTAAAAATGTATATGGAAATAATGCCATATGTTATATAATGACCTTACTGCTTCAGCTTAAATGTTCAACTTCTCAATAGCAGCAATGATCAAGGACGCCAAACTTGTTACTTGGGGGTCACCATCTTGGAAAGTGTCTCTAAAACTCACATGCTCAGTGAGCTTTGAGCAGCTGTTGAGAAGCTAAGCTTATGGATCATCTTAAATTAGCAAGCAGACAATTAGTTTTGCCTGTAATATAAGCTGATGCTACAGGGTTGATTATTAAATTCTGATGCTAGTTGCACTGTGCTGCAAATGTAGTAATTACCTTTATTAATTACTAATCAGCTTTATATTACAACATTTGTAATATCTAGGGGGTGCATTTACTAAGGGCCAATGTGAATATTTGAATAAAATTCAAATTAAAAAAATTAGAATTTCGAAGTAATTTTAAGCTACTTCGAATATCAAATAGCCCCAAATTTGCTTTGAATTGAAAAAATTTGAAAATTAAAATTTTCTAATTTCGAAGTACTTGTCCTTTAATCCTTCAAATTCAACTATTCGGCACCTTAAAGCTGCCGAATTGCCATTTTAGCCTATAGGGAGACATCCTAGAACCTGTCCTGAAAATTCCTAGTCCTAGGAATTAGAAGGATTTATCGCAAATTCGTTCAAATTGTTTTATTGGAACGATTGGAATGATTTTTATTCGATCAAGTACGGCCGTTTTCAATCAAAAATTACCTCCCCCCAAAAATTTGATGGTTAAATTTCGAATTTGTAAATCTACCCCTATGTGTACTGTAGATTTTAAATTGGTCCCTAAACTCAGCAACTGACATCAGCAAAGAGCACGTACAGTGAATCAGCAGAAAAGATGGGGACCTACTGGGGCACCTTTGGAGAGACAGATCTTCTCTACTAAAGGGCTATGGTTGCCGTGGGCTGTTTTAGATGTCCAAAACATAATGTACAATACTACTTCTATAGTTAAGCTTTTGTTTTTCTCTTTTAAGAAACACATTTACAGTACAAGCTAAAACTAATCAAGAATTTGAGGTAAAATAAATCTTGCAGGATAAGAGACTTTCAACATTTGTTATTAGTTAGTTGGTATTATTACGTAAGGCTTATAAGCATAAATTTGACTGTGTAATGGTTATACAGCTATAAGAAGGACCACCTTTAAGGATGCTATAATTTTTTTTTTTAGAACCAGAAATGTTCATTAATTAACTTTTACTTTTTCCATGCTTCCTTTTGATATTCTGTAAATATTCACTGTAATCTGCAATTGGTGAGTTTGTGAACATTGTACATCTGGATACAGAGCTTTTTATACTTACATGGGTTAATATTGCCCATCCCTTTCTCTGCAGTCTTTCTCTTATACTTGATTATTGCAGTCATTAATTATTGAAAGTAGTAGGAAGAGGTTAGTACTCCCTGTAAATTATTGCACTCGAGACATTGCTGCCAAGCACAAAGGCATTCTGGGTGTTAATCACTCAAGATTGTCCTCATTTTGAGTCATGTATGCCTTGTATTATTCAAAGGGTTGTATTAGCTGTGTTACTACAACCTGCCCCACTCCCTACCTTGCAAATTATCTAGATGAGTGGTCCCTAACCCTGTGGGTTATAATTAAATTGCCACCTTATTTGATGGCTCACTTTTCTTTAAAATTCTGACATGTTTTGAAGGCAGTCTAATACTACTGTGCTGTGAGCTAGTTGTACACATTGGCCTAACAACCAATCAAGGTTACTTTGTAAAACATGTGAATATGTTCATGTTTGAGTTTCAACAATTATTATGAAAGAGACCCATTGGTAAAGTGAAAAATAGTTTAGATGAATGGTCCCCAACAAGTGGCTCTTGAGCAAAATATTACTGTCCAACACCTTGAATGTTGCTCCCAATGGTCTCAAAACAGATGCTTATTTTTTTCATTCCTGGTTTGGAGGCTAATTTTGGTTGCATAAAAACCAGGTGTACTGCCGTACAAAGTTGCAGTGAAAACGATAGCATGATATTCGCGCTGCAGGCTTTTATAGTTACCCTAGATGTCATTTAGGTACCATAGATACTTTTGTGTTTTTATGCCACTTCACTGGTCACTTTACTGTTACTTTCTGTCGGGGCACGCATATTGATACTTCGTTTTCACTGCAACTTTTATTACACATATACATTTTGTACACATTTGTTACACGATTGTAACATTTCACTCTGGTACTCCTGATGCCGCTTTGAATGTTCATGGTGATATCTGCTTACATTTTTACCTCGGTGTATTAATTACTTTGATTTTGTTTTTATGATGTCACTGGTTAGGTCACTTCCTTTGCCTCACGGCCGTTTTCACGCCAATTCACGTATTTAATTGTTTGTTCACTTTGTATTTTTCACTTTGAAAAAGGCTGTTGTATCAGCCGAAACGTTAGTCCTATGCAATAAAGCTTTGAAAGATTTTAAGCCCTGCGAGTGTGGACTCTCTCCATGCATGCAGATTACCAGTTTCAAGGACTGCACCCAGGCAAGCTTGTCTTCCATATCGTCAGTGCCGTTTCTTTTCGTGTGTGTGTGTATATATATATATA
>CM044434.1:14819787-14851520 GCA_024363595.1 Xenopus borealis | reverse complement strand
TTTTTTAAAGAGACAGCACTTCAATTTTTGAATGGTCGAATTTTTCAATTAAAATCTAATGTTTTCTATTCAAATCAAATTTTGGCTTATTCGATAGTCTAAGTACCCAAAAATTACTTCGAAATTCGAATTTTCACTTTGACCCTTGATAAAGCTGTCCCTACAAGTAAATAAAGTTTCAATATACATTACAACCAATTACAACCTTTAACCAACACTGATTTAATATATAACATATAACTCATTACAAAAAATTACTTACAATGAATCACTTTTCTTCTTAAATTTATATTAGATGGTTACTGAAGTCGTTCAGTAACCATCTGTCTGTATTACTTCCGACCTGCTCAAGCTTCTAATAAAATAGGCTTTAAAAGGTTCTTTTTAAAGTTTCCTTGATTAAAACTGATGGAACCTCAGTGACACAAGAGGTCAACTTCTCTTACCTGGTTATATGAGTAATTTAGGAGTGAGATTGCAGCTGAGATTCAGATACAAACCTTTTTAGAAATTAGACTGAAAGCTTGGTTGTAGGATAATTCATAGCATATTTTGACAAAAGACAGAATAAATATTAAATGTACAAAATCCAGTAATGCTTAACTATTAATGATTTATTATTAATTATTTGTTATTTCCTATTAAACTGTTATAATGTTTCACCATAGAAAAGCAGTCCTATTCAATAAACATACATTCTTCTTCAGAGCCTTTTTTTACTGAAAAAGCGAGTCTGTGGTTCCTATTTTTGTATTTCTAAAAATGTTTTACATTTCACTCAATAGATCAAATTTCAGTTTATTAACACAGACTCTTGGTGGTCTGGTGGGTAAGCATCTTAATTTTAATTGTGACCTCTTATCCCAAGAGTTTTATAAATATCAATGGAATCAGCAGTGGGGCCTTGGACAATACTATAAAACATAGTGGGGCTCATTTCTAAACTTTGCACAGGGCAGATTGGTTCGCTTTTGCATTATTATTACTTTGCTGGTGGAGAAAAAATTTGCAAAACAATTTCCAAATTACTGTCACACAATTTTTGAACAGAACAACATTGTACAGTAGGCGCACTTACTCAAACACCTGTCACATATGCTAGATAAAAATGTATGTGCAATGGGAATTCGCAAAAAAAAAAGCGAACGCAATATTTTAGCGTTCAGGAGAAAGCATGGGCAATATTTGCAAATAAATATGCGATGTGCAAACTTTATAAATGACCCCCACTGAATCTTGGTATGGATTAATATTTTGATAGTAGTGATGGGCGAATCTACCCAGTTTCGCTTCGCCGAAAAATTCCAGCGATTCGAAAACATTTGCGAAACAAGTCGTGGCACGTTTTTGACGCGGCGCACCGTTTTCGACGCGTATCACGTCGTTTTCGACATGTCGCGTCATTTTCGACTGCATTGCGTAGTTTTTGGAACGTCACGTTTTTGACGCACAACTCATTTTTTTTGCCGAATTTTTGCTGCCGTTTCGCCAATTTATTAGCCAACGGTGAATCGCGGGAATTCGCTGTGAATTCGCCCCTGGCGAATAAATTTGCCCATCACTATTTGATAGTGCCCCTTTTACTGTAAATAAATATCTCTATTAGTGTATTTGTTTTCAGCAATTACTTAGAACCTGTACTCATTTAGACACAGAATATGGCATGTTCTGTTGAATGTGCCTTCTTATAATCAAGATATCCTAAGTCTTCAGATCAGCTTGGAATTAAATTGAAAGGCTTAGTGTCAGGAAGATTATTCACACAAGGCAGCTGTAATCAGTTTAAAGGAGATGACATAGTGAATTTGATGGTTTGTTTGTAATTCTTAATCCCACATGATTGTATGCTCAGGTTCACAGGATTTGCAAGAAAATCATATTGCAAAAATGGAGGCAGATTGTTTTGTGATTTATGTTTCTGTCTTTACAGAAGTTCTGGACTGAACATGGACAAAACAATATTAAAGTACTGTTCTGATTTGCTTATTACCAGGAAGTGAGTTCTTGGCTTGGTCACTGTATTTTGTTTAAGGTTTCAAGCTGAATCCGTATAACAATCCTTGTGACAATTTAATTTGGTCCTAGGTAACTCAGTTGTAACATTTGTCTCTGATACAGAGTCATGACTTATAGTTTTTAAGCATTTTATAATGAAGCACTGTGTTAGGTATTAGCTCTGTGGGATCTGTATGAACTCTGTGTAATACACTCTGCTACAAATATGATAAAGATACTTTTACTTAAGATGTAAATACACTAAGGGGTGCACTTGACACCCAGTAATACTGATTCCAGGGCAAAAGGTCAATTGTGTATCTTGTGTCAGATCTAAATTGTGGTGAAAAGAGCATACTGTAGCACTCTCAATCAACCTTTTGGATGTTACTCCCAGTGGCCTCAGAGCAGGTGCTAATTGTTTAATTATTTGCTTGGAGGCAAGCTTTGGTTGCATAAAATGTAGGTGTATTGACCACCAGAGCCTCCTGTACGCTGCCAATGCACATAGGAGCTACCAATAGTCAATTACAGCCCATACTGGCACCAACTTTTTTTTTTACTTTTGAATGTGGCTCATGGGTAAAAAAAAGGGTGGGGACCCTCACTTTAAAGGCTGCTCCAATGTACAGGAATGCAAACAACATTGTATTAAGTGGAGTATTTAACCCCCCTGCTCCACTGTAGGAGAAACCTGCAGTGTAATAGTACAATATGTAAATTGCAAAAAACAGGGCATTTTGCACACATTTTTTACTCTTAGGGCCAGATTTACTAAATGATTTGAAATTCGATCGAATTTAAAAATCAATTAGAATTTTTGAATAGTTTAAAATTTGGCAACAAATCGATGCTCAAATTTGAGGGTTAATTAACACTCAAATTCTACCAATAGTAAATATGCCCCTCATACTCCACATTACTCCTAGCAGACCTGCTGTCTATTACATATTATTATTACAATGTTTTTTTACCCATATCTTTCACTAAGAGATGAATATCTCTATTTTATCAAATCAGATATATTGTTTGTCATGTAGCATTGTACAACCTATTTCTTGACGCAACCTATGACTCCTAACAAAAAAAAACTAAAAAAGTTTTTTGGTTCTAAAAAAATGTAATAAACATATATTTTTTTCTGTACACTCAATGTAAGTCAATACAGTGCAGTGCACAGAAACATCCATTCGGTTTCTGTATTCCTAGAAGAATACAAGGAACCAAGTAGTCTGTATTGTCTAATTTACCATCAGTAAACATGCATAACATTAACCATGTCCTAAATGATGATCCTGCTCCAAAACACATTTTAGCCTATGTGGAGATGGAGGTAAGTTAAAACATAAGAGCATATTCAACTCGCTTCATCCCGAATGTCGAGCTTCTCTCCATGAATAGGGTTAATGATAGAGTATGCTGCATGCTAGCTGTGGAGAAAATTGCTGCAATTATACAAAACTCCACAAGAGGCTTCTTGATAGACTGGGCGCCGTGGTGTTCCTGTAACAATTTCCTTCTGCCCCTCTCACATTAAATACTGTAGTTGTATTTTCTAATTTACAATTGATTCTCCCGCATATATTTCTAAACGTATAATGTCTGAGAACACATTATTTCTGGGTGCATTGTTATTTCTATACATGCAGTGTGTTTTCTATTTAGAGGTTGTTAATGCCCACATGGGTTCTGTAAAGCTTTATGGAATTTCAGAGAGCAATTTCAGTACTTAACGAGGAAGAGCCTGATTTTCAAAAACCTGATTAATAAAAAGCATTCCAGACTTTCCAGTTCTAACAGGAAATAATTAAATATAATTGGTTTAAAATAAAACAAATGTGAGTACAACAGTGTATGAATGAAGCAGGGTTTATATGGTACACAGTAAAAAGGCCTGGCTGCTCGTGCATAAGTAACATCTTAACAAATGTTCACTGTACAGTAGGTATGCATAAACATTTCAAGTGGCATATTTTCCCTTATTACAAGGGTTCAATGCCACTTCAAGGTCAAAAGGATTAAATGGGATTTGTGTGCCCATCTGCCATGACCATGGGTGGCTGCCTGTAGAAATAAGGGCATTCTTCTTTAATATTTAAATTCAATTTATAAAAACATGTATGCATACAGTGGCTGGAATATGAAGCTTATTGCTTGTGCCAATCACAACATGTTTATAGAGTTAAAAGCACCCATTCTAATCCAAGGAGCGGTATCACTTCTGGCTGTAACACTCATTGATTAGCAGAACATGGCTCCTAAATGCTAACAATACAGGGCATGTGTTTGGGGAAGGTTTCTTAACAGTTGACTAATCCCATTAGCAATTGGCAGCAATAATTAATTGTTCCTATAGTGCCTATTTTACAGTTTTGTTTCTAACTC
Source organism: Xenopus borealis (assembly GCA_024363595.1). Lineage (NCBI taxonomy): Eukaryota > Metazoa > Chordata > Amphibia > Anura > Pipidae > Xenopus > Xenopus borealis. The sequence goes on along the minus strand of CM044434.1, from coordinate 14,847,140 downwards.
TGCACTTCTTTATTGACTTAGATGCTAAACTTTGGATCCTTTCGTTGCAAACATCAAGTCACCAGTGTCCTTAGCTGACCCAAATTAGATTTAGCAGTTTGATTAGCAAAAGGCTGCTAACAAGAAGAGAATAAATTATTAGATTTTATTGTGGCAGATTTGCTAAGGGTTAAGTTAAAGAAATATAAAAAAATTCTAATTTTTTTCAAGTGTTTTTGTTTCGATCAAAAATGGACCGTTTTCGATCAAATAGGTCAATTTTCGATCAAATAAAAATAGTTCTAATTGTTCTAATGCGATTTGAATGATTTTGCCAAAAAAAAAAAATTAGATTTTCAAAAATGTATAAAAACACTCCTTAAAGGTTCCAGGAGGCTAAATTTTTCTTCGATTTTTGAATGGTTGAATTTTAAAATTCTCAATTTGAATCAAATTTTGGCCTTTTCGATAGTCGAAGTACCCAAAAATGACTTCGAAATTTGAATTTTTTTAATTTGAATTTTCTTTTTGACCCTTAGTAAATTAGAGAATGGGGGTTTGTCTCCCTGAATCATTTTCATCTCTAGATTAAAGAGCAGGTTGTACAGGTATGGGGATCCATTATCCTGAAACCCCTTTACAGGATTCTATTTTAATCAAATAATTAAAATCACATTTTGAAAAACAATTTCCTTTTTCTTTGCAATAATAAAACCCTGTTTTGTACTTGGACCCAAATAAAATGCAATTAATCTATACTGAAGGTACATCAGTGCAATTGAGTTTTATTAATGTTAATAACTTTTTAATAGACTTAAGGTATTGAAATCCAAATTATGGAAAGACACCTTATCCATAAACCCCTGGTTCCAAACATTCCCTGTACATAAAAATCATAATAATTGTCAGTCCATCATTTTCCCTACTTTTTTATTCACATCAAATTAGCTGTTAATTTTTTCAAAATCCACTGTTCAATTCTGATTTTATTTATTTATTTGTGACTGATTTGCAAATTTCTATATGTAATATTCAAATACAAACCACGTTTTTTGAAAAATCAGTAAGCAGTCTATTTATTAACATTTGTATGTATTTAAAAAAAAAAAAACCTGTTTCTATTGATCAAAAAATTCTAGATGTAAAAAACCTCTAATATAAAAAGTTGCCATGTAAAATTTGTTGAGGTCTTATAGAAGGGAAGTTGTGCTGATCCTAACAGACCATTTTTCATCAATGCTGACTTTTTAGTGGTTTTCATGTGAACTTGTGCACGTGTATGATTTCCATTCACCATTATAAACATAGGCCTTTCAGTCAGCTCACATTTTACATATGCAATTACTGGTATTGGACCTGTTATCCAAAATTCTTGGGACCTGGGGTTTTACAGATAATGGATCTTTCTGTAATTTGGATTGTCATACCTTAAGGGGGGAGTGTAATTAAAGTCACAAAGAGAAAAACATTGTGCACCAAAAAAATCCACGTCTCGCAATGTAATATTGTTCCTTAAACGGTTATTACATTGTGAATCGTTATTGCGCATTGTGGATTATAATTGTGCACTCTTAAGTGCTTGAAGGCGTCGTAATCTTTTGGAGCAAACATTGCGACTTTTTCAGTAAGAAGTTTTATTACATTGACAGCGCATTAGCAAAGTATAAAATTTGCAAACTGCCTTTTGCCGGTGGAAATGGTCGCTAAACAGTTTCCGGGTTCGCAAAAGGTATATTGCATTCGCGCAAAGCAAAATTTGTTCTCGAAAAGGCTTAACTTTTCGCATTGCCAAAAGTTTTTGCGTTACCGACGTATATTACATTCCCCTATAAGTCTACTAAATAATCATGTAAATATTTAATAAGCCCAATAGGCTGTTTTTACCTCCATTTAAGTTTAATTATATCTTATCTTGGATCAAGTACAAGGTACTGTTTTGATTATTACAAAGAAAAAAGAAATTGTTTTTAAAATTTGGGATTATTTTATTATAATGTAGTACATGGGAGATGTTCATTCCGAAATTCAGAACTTTCTGGTTTTTCAGATAACTGTTTTATTATGAGAATGATTGTTTTTATCTTTAAAACTCTATAGCTATGCTTAAACTGCAAAGTTTGGTCCTAGCATTGTGTTTGTGCTGAATTAATTACTGTCTGCTGCTTTAAACCATGCTTTATACATTTATCCTTCTAGCATTTTTCACATGATATTTATTCAGAAGGCAGTATATTGTAGACAAATACATATTCCCTAAGCAGAAATGTTTCTAAAGTGCATGATGTATTATATACATTATATTATACATTTTCTCTAATGTAGCATTATGTAGTGTGCTGTATAATAATACTGAAGAGGGAATATTAATAGCTTGCTTACACTTTCCCAGTCTGCACTTCCTTGTCTGTTGTCTCTGTATTAAACTGCCAAAGCTTATTCCAAGTTTATCCTGATGAGCTGCTTTCAGACCCTGATTATTGTGTCTGGGATAAAGTAATCTCATATGTTTTGTATTCAGTCATTAAAAATGTGGAGTACACAAAATCATAATATGTGAATTGAAAAATGACACTTAATAAGAGTAAAGCACAGCGTGTGTGTCGCCGTAATGCTACAAATGTAGAACAAGATGAATGATGCAGGAATGTTCTTTGCATGAAAGCAACGAGCAGGGATTAATGGCTATTCCCTAGACATGATCTTTATTCTAGAATGAGTGTTCCCTTTTAGCTTTATTTCTCTATAAACAGTATTGTGTTTTTTCCATTATTGTGTGAAGGCATATTACTGTACAAATGTCTATACCTAATACAGCTTTCCTATGCATATACCTAATACAGCTTTCCTATGCAATGTGATTATGACCAGGCCTTCAAAATATCAGCAGCCCTTTACTGGTGGCAAAAAATATATGATTGGGTGGCAGTAATGATTCTATATGTATGGATGTATCATTTTAAGGGCTGGTATACCTAGGGGTGCTGGAGTATGAATGTAGAATCTGGGATGACTGATACTAAAGCAAAACATCAGGTTAATGCCACTAATGGTGGCTCTGAAATCTAATATATATATATATATTTTTTTTATATTATATATATATTTTTTTTTCCATTTGTTGTTACTGATGTTGTCTATTTATGCCTATTGCAAACAGTGTAACATATTCTGTTTTCCTTTAATTCCCCTATATACTATTAAGTGATGACAGTTATATTTTGTTATTGTTGAGCTCCAGCATCTACCCCTCTAATTACTGTTCACAAGTGACATCACATAAGTTATTCTGACATCCATTACTGTCATGTGCAATAAAAAGATAAATTGCTGAGACATCTGCCTATAATACACCTAAGCCATCTGTTGGGGAAGGTGACAGACTCATTCCAACGAATGCATTGTGGTTTAGTGTTCTTTGTGCTTAATTCAGTGTGCCTGTATAAACACCACTAACATTATCACGAGGTGTACAATTAATGATAACATAACCTACAGTTATATATGTATAACTGTATGTAATCAGTTATACATATATAACTGTAGGTTATGTTATCATTAATTGTACACCTCGTGATAATGTTCCTTTTTAATTGTACACCTCGTGATAATGTTCCTTTTTTATATCAAGGAAAGTCTTCTGGAAAGATCTGGAAACGAAATTTATTATATGTCCCTTAAACTTTATATTTACTGTATGTCTCTTGCTCAGTGTAAACTGAGACCTTCAAGACACTATCAACTTTATGACTGTTCTCTTGACTCTTTCATTTTCAATATTGTTCCACTTAAGTGTTGGAAACCTCCTGTGATATCTTTAGCCCTTGTAATCCAGGACAATATATTGCTAGCACTTAATCATTAAACATTATAGTTGTGATACCATTAAGATGAACAATATGGCAAATACATAGAGGTTATTGATCATAATCATTGTAAGAATTTTTAAATCAATAGTTTTTATCAAATTATGAGTTCTAATATAGTATATATTTTTCTTCATACTTCTGAATTTTTTTTTATTCATAGTTTATAAGAGCCAAACTGGTAAACCGAATTAATTTTTTCTAATGCGTAAAAGAAGTTGGGGTAAGCAGCCAAGGATGCTTTATGGTGACCTTATAGTAATTGCAAAGACCATGGCTATGGGGTAGGTAGGAACTAATGAAAAAATAGGGATATATTTTCATCTCTTATAATATTTATTACTGGTGTTGGATACTATTCCATTACAGTATATGATAATTTGATCTTAAGATTCTGATCATAGATAGAATATGTATTGCAGATTGAGGCAAGCACTTTATTTTTTTTTACTTTATTTATTACATTCAATCAATTATGCTCTTTATTTGAACATGTAACTTTTTTGCATTGTTTTATTCAAATACCATCTGGCTTTGTTCGTTGATAAAGCAAACCTAGATTCAGAGCTTCGCAGCGTAGCATTTCTCTGGAATAGATAAAACAATATGTTCTAATAGAGCAAAGACAAATATTTTATTTCCAAGCTGAGACTGTGATTCTCTGACTGGGTTAGCAATATACAGAACCAGCCAGAGATTTTTACATACAGACAGAAATCCCAGTAGTCCTTGACATTGGTGAATCTTGATAAGTTAGATTCTGAGTGATTCCAAGAATAAAGAGCGAGAAAGGGAGGAGAAAAATTGTTTCAATGACACAATTTAAATGCAAGTTAGATAACATTATTTCATATAAATATCTAAAATACACGGTTTAGGATACAACATAAATAACTTGCTAGCCTCCATTGAAAACTTGTGAACAAACGATAACCTTTTATCCGAATGATTCAAAACTTGCTGTCGAACCACTGCTGGGATTAGTAATAGGTGTCTAAAATTGAAATGAGAAGGAAACCGTAAATAGAAGACACAATGGAGTGTAGAATTTGGAAACCTTACAAAAGCAATATTAAGAAGTATGATAAGAAAAGTACAAGTAAAGTGATAATGAATATAAAAGATTGGCGGAGTTTCCAGCAGAGATGAACTACTGCAAAATATTCCAACCTGCGAAGACGCATATCAGGGTATAATACATTACAGCACTGCTCAAGCAAAACACCAAAAGATAAAAATGGTTTTATATTTATATGTAAATAGCTATTTATGTTTTCAATGGACATCGTTAGCTGTTCTCTGAAGTGTGAGTCATGGTTGCTATGCAGCATGTTCTGTAGATTAAAATTTAAACTAAAAACGTTATGGTATGTCTACATCAATAATTTAGATCAGTAGTTGTTGGCCTACTTCAGGTCAATCCTCATTTGAGGTCCAAACGTTTGGTTTCACAATAATGAAAATATTGTGTATTGTGTATAAGTCATTAAACCACACTTTCAAGTATATGTATAGCAGGAAATATGCCCCCCCCAGTTCTCAACCAAATTACACTTCATGCTAAGCTTTTAGCAAGACACTAAGGGGCAAATTCACTAAAGTGCGAAAATGCCAGCACTACACAAATTCACTAAGATGCAAATTTGCGCTCAGGGCTGCAGACGGTAGCGAAGTAGCACTACCATTACTTCACCAGACAAAGCGCATTTACGCTTGTGATGCCTAATTTGCATACGGCGCAAACTTAAGCGTATAATAGAGTTGTATGTTACAGCCACTACATTACACTACACAAGCCCAGGAAACCTTGAATAAATAAAGTAAAGTTGTCCTATTTCCCTAAACATGTGCCCATAGCAGTATACAATATTGGACGCTCTATCTCACACTTCAATGGTGTGATTAGTGATGGGTGAATCAGCGTTTTGCTTCACCAAATTCGGTGAAAAATTCACAAAATGCAGCCGCGGCTTGTTTTTTGGATGCCGGCAATGGGTGCTGGAGTCCAAAAACAGACGTGTGCATCCAAAAACAGACGCGCACGTCCAAGACGAGACACTGGCAAATTTTTGCCAGGTGGAATTTCGCCAGCACGTTGCAAATTATTCGCCTGTGGTGACTCGTGGGAATTTGTTGTGATTAAATTTGCACATCATTATTACACAGATTTCTGATTCTTCAATGACCTGTTACTCTTGTTAAAAAAAAATAGCACAGTTGCTGTACTCAGTCAGTTCCTTTTATTTTCAAGCACATTTAACCTTCAAGAAAACTAAAATTCAATGTTGTTCAATTGAAGAGGGTGACTGAGAATCATGTTTTTATATTTGAGAATGCTAATTGCATTTACTGTTAATTACACTACAGGTGAAGTTTGAATAATATGAAATTAGCTATTCTAATTAAAATATGTGTTCCAATTCTGCAAAACACTTTCTGTCAAAAAATATTTAACTTTTTATTGTTATAAAAATAAACCTAAGGCTTAAGTCACATGGATAGATCTTTCTTTTTGCCAGGATTAGCTATACTTTACAAAAGTAAGGAGCAAAATACAGCTAGCATTCAAGACTTATAAATGCAGCATTGTGGCAGATGTACAGTTGTCTAAAACATTTTCCATGTACATCACAATAGATATCTTAAAAGGGCTCATTGTGATTGGTTGTGGCAAAATGCCTCATTGAATAGGACATTACATGGCACAATGTAGAATATTAACCAACTTACCAAGAGAACAAGAACAAATGTTTCAATTTCAACAAATTAAGGAGAAATTATTTATGTTCATGCTGGCAAAAATTACATTATACAGATAGAGTAGTCATTTTTATATCTCACTATCTATGTTATTATAACTTATGCTGGCCCCACAGCTGAATTTGGGAATAGTTGTGATTTTATTAATTTCTTTTTCTGGTAGGGGATAGTTTGGCAGATCAGTGAAGAAGGTTGTTTAAATATTTTCACTAACATCACAAATGAGGTCTGTAATGTTATAATTAATAGTTATGGGTGAATTTATTCCTTAACCCATTATATCCTGAATGTTTTGAGTTCTAACAGATATCCCTTAACCCATTATATCCTGAATTTTCAGTACTACACCCTATGCTGATACTTTTCTGATACTGCAAGCCTTATAAATATTCATGGGAATCACTTCAAGACTGTTCATGACATTTCCAATCTACTCAGTAACATTTGCCTGCTGCTATTATTCACATCCTGTCTACTAGTTCTAACTTTTTCTATGCAAGACTGAACCAGAGATCGAAGCATTCCATTGCTTTATATATAGAAGAATAATGAAAGATTTAACGAATGGATAGTCAGGATTGGTTTCCTAGGATGAGAGCAGATCAGATATGGGTAAAATGTGTTTTTGTGCAAGTTCAAAATGTAGCATGCAAATACATCTGACATGGTTGATTTTGTGTAGAAGCATTCCCTTGGTCTGCTGACTTAGCTCTTATGTGTTGCCTTTCATGTGACTTCTACACCAAGGGGCACATTTACTAAAGGGCGAAACTTCACCAGTGACAGTCATTGTAACACTTTACCAGGCAAAAATTCGCTCATGCAACGCAAATTTACTAAGTTGCGAAGTTACTTCCCAGGTGATGACGCTGGCAAATTTTCAGTAGCATTACTTTGGCAGAGCGAGCAAGTCAAAGCAAAGATGTGCTAGCATTCAATTCTGCCAAATGCAACTTTGCTGTTTTAATGCCTTACACACAAGCCCACTTTAAAATAATATTCCATATGTAAGAAAAAATTATGCCTTTTGCAGCCTAACACCCTGAGAATATGAAAAGTCACCAGCGTTTTTGGAGCTTAGAAGAAATTTACACTCAGAATATAAAGTAAGTAACTGAACATTGAGGAAGATCTATGCACTCCAATGCACTTCGCCAGGTCTTAGCTGGCCAAGGCAAGTCTGGTGATAGAGGTAACTTTCAGTAAAATCTGCATCTTACTGAATTTGCAGAGTAACTTCCATGTGCCATAGCCAAAATTCGCCTGACGTTAGAGTGCAATCAACACTAGCATCTATCTCCTTCGCTATTGAAGTGACACCTGCACCCATTAGTAAATCGGCGAAGTGACTGAAAACGCCCTTTAGTAAATCTGCCCTCAAATCTTTATAAAGATATTTACTCATCTGCCCAAGTGGTTCCCAAACTGCAGAGTTTCCATTGCTAGGGGAGCTAAAGGGGGTACTTGAGGACCCAGAATAACGGTTTGCTAAAGAGAAATTTGGAGCGAGAGCTTCTTTTTTATTTCTTGCTACCCATGTACATTTAGTCAGAATGCTTGTTTGGGTAACATTCGGTGTGAAAGCTTATTTTCCCTAGAATATATTGAAATGATTTCCAAACAGCTGATTCAACATTGTCTTTATATATTGGTTGCCTTTTGAACTGAAGCCTTGACAAATTCTAACCTCATAGAGGGGCTTGAACCCCAAAAAACATCACTGCTGTACTCAAATTTCATGAATAAGTTAAATTAATTTTCCTGGCCAATTCTCATTTGTGATCTACATTTTCATCTGTTTTGTAAAGGAGCATATTTTGAACTTTTTTTTCATAATGTAATGGAAAGGGATATCTATCACCAGAACTTGTTAGGTTTATCTAAAAACAGATATTTCTTTGAACTCACTAGTTATATTAATATTATAGACCATATGAGAAGTTATCAAAATTAAAATTGAAAACTTAACTTAAACCTTGCTTTATTAAACCATTACATGGATTACATGTCTCAGTACTTTAATAAATGTATTTAACATTGATGATTCTTAGAAAGAATTATATTTTGTGAGTATTGAAGCAGTATCTAAGGGTGTAGATGTACCATTTGACTTTCATCAGCAAATGACAGAAATAACTATAACTGCAGACTAGTCAAATAAGGGCGATACTCAACTATAACTCATTGCTGGTTGTAGGGTTGGGTACAAACTGCTGGTGCCTCTGCCATGGACCCACTTATAACTACAAGAAACACACACTGCAGCACTCTGAATCCTGTAAAAAGTGATTTATTGTGCCAACAAACTAGGCAATGTTTCGGGCCAACTGCCTTTATCAAGACAGGCTTGAGAAATGGCATTGGCCCGAAATGTTGCCTAGTTTGTTGGCACAATAAATCACAATAAATCACTTTTCACAGGATTCGGAGTGCTGCAGCATGTGTTTCTTTGAGTTATAACTGCAGACTACTTTCTTGCATTCAACCCTTCCAAGTTAGATACAAAGATTAACAGTACACAGATAAGCAGAGCTCCATTATGCACAGGTTGCATAATGTACTGGCAATCTAATTATCTTTCTAACAAGATTCAAACATCAAATAGCTTCAGTTTTTCTGTTTACCCCAGTTAACTCATGAGAACTCAACATTTTTCTAGGTCTCCATAGATTTAGTCCTATTCACTGAATTGAGGTTGAACAAGGTGTGCTCTACTTCAAGTGTGATGTGAATTGCCTTGTCCATGCCCTCACCCACCAACCAATGCCAATGTACCTGCTCAGTATGGGATGGTAGAAATTGTGTATGCTCATCACCATGGACTAGTGGGAGAGACAGATTATTGGAAGTGGATTGTTATTGGCTCTAGTAATATATAGAAGGAAGGGTGACTTGTGTGATGTAGTAATTTACTAATGTGCTCTAAAAATCATCAAAACTTTCTGAGGTGTTATTATGCTGTCATGATTAATTGCAAAACCTTAGGTTTATAGACCTCAAGCAAAGTCATTCTTAAGCTTACTCAAAATAAGAAGCTTTTTAATTTATGGATTTACTTTTATTTGGTATAAATGAATAATAAAACATACTGAACATGATTAGGGAATTAGCCTCTCTTGCAATATAGTTAACCTGCATTTTCTCAGATTCAGAAATGAAAGGACAATACATTATATGAAAGAATAAGACCCATCCCATATTTTGAGCTTTTAAATTGATAGTAGTTTGGTACAGATGCAGTCACTTGGATTTGTAAGTTAAATGTGTCGTGACTCAGGGCTAATTGAAGAAACTGTGTTATCCAAAGTTATCTTAACTCATGTAATGCATTTAACCTTTTCATTAGCATACCAAAGCACCATTGTTTTCAATGGTGAACTCTTTAATTGGATGGGACGTTGTGACACAATATTCTGTGCTAAGTGTGATAAATGGGATAGATGAGTTAAGTCATGACGCATTTAACACACAAATCCAAGTGACTGCATCTGTACTTATGTACATAATGATACTCCCAAACTGAAAGTCTGAATGTCAGAACAAATTTTAATATTCCTTTCTGACCTTGGTTGCTACCAATGTCTCTCCTTAAAACCAATTCATCTTAAAATGTCATAGAAGTAATGGCATGTGACACAGGCACCTTTACCAGTAGAAATGATCAAAAACTGTACATTCATGTGCCACCATATAGACTATGAAGCAATCAATCTCAATATGGATGTGAACTTTGAAAAATAAAGTGTTTTGCACATAGAGACAATGTAGCAAATGAGTGCTCTAGCTGGTTAAAGACATTGCAATGCTCTGTCAAAAGAACACATAGCATAAAGATTTTGCTAAGAAAGTAGTCAAATTTGATATTCTTCATTTTAAAATCCAGAAAATGCATGTGCAGTATGTCAGTGAACGGATATACAGAATCTGCCCATAGAGTATATACTGTATATATATAAATCCCATACAACTGGTGCACTCTAAACTGTCCTCAAATGCCTGGGTGCCAGTCAACATAAAAAACAAACAAACCGCACTCCAAGGACTTTGTGTCTCAAAAGCCAAATGAAGGTTTATTCTTGCTCAACGTTTCGGAGCTCCTGAAGACGGCCTCAGTTGGAGCACCGAAAACGAAATGTCTATATATATATATATAGACAAAGACAAGAGACCCTCAACCCATTATCAATATATTTAAGACATTGAGACATTCTGTGAATACAGCTACTAAAAAATGCCTTACCCTTTAAACAACAGGGATTGTTTGTCCATATATTGCCATATATTTAAGCTGGCCAACTACGTCAAAGTCATCCCATATATGGCCAGTCCTACGCTCAATTTTCATCTGATTCATTAAGAATTCTATTGCTTCTTTATACATTTTTGACTTTGATGTAGTTGGCCATCTTAAATATATATTATTGTTTATTGCTATAAAATAATCCTCAGCCAATCCACAAACAAATGCACTCACATACTATGTTCCTTTTCATCAGAAGCCAATTAATTTGCTTGTATGTTTTTGGAGTAGAAATAAATATCTCTTCATTAGCTAAGAAACATTCTGCAAACTATTTTGTTAACCCCCTCCAACCCTCTGACAAAACTTAAATGTTTCAGTAATACATCAGTATTAACATAAAGCTCAAATTATGCATATAAAGTATTTGAATGGACATACTTGTAAATAGTTATGACTATGAAGATTTTTTGTATTTTTGTATTTTTTGTAAATAGTTAGATTTGTTTATCAATATATGTTGACTTATTTTCAATGACAATATCATACTCAATGCAATCAGTTATCTGCGTTCCTAACAGTGAAGTGGTTCTCTAGGATATTGGTGCTTCAATTCTAGGACTGGCCCCACACAGGGGAATATGGAGGGGCAATATGATCCACACACAATACAATTATGTGGCAAACAGAACACTAGCAAGTTGAAAACTATTGTACTGTAAACTAAGGAACATATTAGATGCATGTTGGTGTACAAAATAAAATATTTTTGTTAAAAATGGTATTAGTTAGCAAATGGATTAATATAGTTTACAGAAGAATGATGTTCCTCATGAACCAGAAATATCAATCTTGCTTCTCCAATCTGCCACTTTTTGATGCCTTTTTAGCCATGTAGTGCATTGCTGTGGCTCACTGATTTTAACCCCCTGCCCTACAAGTGTAAGACAGAACATGGTTGAGATGTGTATATGAAAGCTTTTGGTTTTTGATATTTTCTCCTCTCTCTCTCTCTCTCTCTCTCTCTCTCTCTCTCTCTCTCTCTCGTGGTGTTTTTAGTTAGAAAGAATAAGAAGGAAGTAATTGTTGAACTCTAGTTCTTAGGCAATTCTTGAACTCTAGTTCTTAGAAATAAATTAATGGTGCTTATAATATAAGTCTGTAGGTGAGAAAAAAATATAAGCAAATGGGTTATTTAATGAGTAGTTCACAGAAAAGCTCCTCTTTCAGAAAGGAACATCCTGACATAATTAAGGGAGTTCTGGCTTGTTACCTACAGACAGAAATGGGAAATAATTCTCTGGAGTTCAAATCATAGTAAAATAAAGGGAAGGAGTATATCTGAGATGTTTTTGTGAAGCAAATTAGACCCACAACAATATGCCACGACTGTGAACAGTGTCAAATAATATCAACCGATATTAAAACTTCTGACCTTCTACATGCAGCCCTCGTGCCTTAAAAGAAGGACTACACTGTCCAGATATCTTTATATTTGCCTATGTTCCTGTATAAATGTACTGTATGTCATAGACTTTATATACTATGCACAACAGCTCTGTCAAAAACCTAATGCTTCATTGTATGGCTTCCACCATTTCCCTTTTGCTGATGACTTGAGCATATCTTCCGGGCCTGTGGACTAGTAATAGGCGAATCATCCCGTTAAAATTCAGGAATTTCCATAGAAAAATATGCAAAACGAGTTGCGGCACATTTTTGACGCGTCGCGTCGTTTTTACGCTTTGCGTCATTTGTGACGAATTTATTCGCCCATCACTACTGTGGACCTTTCTGCTTTGGCCTCCGGGCCTGTGGACCTTTCTTCCCTGGCCTCTGGGTCTGAGGACCTTTCTGCCCTGGCCTAGAGATCTGAGGATTTTTCTGCCCTGGCCTCTGGGCCTGAGGACCTTTCTGCCGTGGCCTTCGGGCCTGAGTACCTTTCTGCTCCTGGTCTGCCACCTGTAATTGGTGCTCCTATGCTCCAGATCTGCCAGCTGTAATGGGTGCCTCTTGTGCTCCTGGTCCGCCAACTATAATGGGTGCCTCCTGTACTCCGGGATTTTCTGGTAACTACTGTAAGTTAGCTTGACTTTGTTCTTGATTTTTTGCCTGTTCCTGTGTTTTTCTTCTGTTGCCATGAACCTGCCATAAACCTGCTATTCACAATGTCATCTCCCATTGTTTATGGCTATCCTCCTGGGCTTCCACCATACCATTTTTTTTAGCAATTAATACTTTTTATTGTAATGTTTTTATCTTATTATGTCATCTTTTTGTTACTGTTTAATGTTTCCGGGTAATTTGTTTCACTTGTAACACAGTTTCACTACTCACAAATTTTCCATGAGGACTTTCTATTCACCTTATAAGGATGCTTTTTTTCCAAATTTTGGACAGACTTAACTAAAGGACTCTATATGCACTTTGGTTTTTTTCTATAGGCATTTTGCCTTTTCGTATTCTATGGAGGACTGTTTTCTGCATCTTTCCTGATAAACATTTCCAGTTGTGAATGTTACAAATATGCACAGTGTTTGACTTTTGGAGACAATCTGAAGGGCTTGCAGAGCCTCCCTGAAATTTGTCTTAAAACATATCTGAACAGGCCCACTAATCCACAGAGATGTAAATTGTTTCCACTTGACTAGAACTCCCTGTCTGAAAAAACTAGCTTAGTTCATGAGCTACCTAGATACTGTACCTAGATATTTGATTTCTGCATGTTTGATTTCTGGAGGCATTTTGAGGAGTCTGTTACCAATTGACATTGACTGCTATGATCCAGGGATGGGCTACTGTAGTAAGGTGCACTAATATGTATCATGGCGCCACTCTCAGGACAGGACTATGGCATCAGCTCTTCTTTTCTGTCTGTAGTAGACAATTTTATTATAATTCTAATAAACTAATATTTTAGAATTCAAGATTTACAAACTCAGATTTGCAAGTTAAACTTAATTCAGATAAACAAAATGTTGGCAACCAAACCTGGTGAGCTTCAATGAAAATCAAGAGATTTATTTTCAACATTCCAGCAATTTTAACACTGAGGATTAAAAAAAAAAAGATGTCTTCAAATATTCTAGTTGATAACTGTTCTTCTGGATGCAGCCATTTATCTTTGCTTTAAACCCCCACTATCTGGCATGTTCTTACATATCACACCGTGGCTAATTATTTGAACACACACACAGATAAATCTTTGAATACACAGTTTTCTGCTATTTTTCAGATCATCCACCTTGTTTGACTGAGCCTTACGATATCTTAGATATCTTAATTATTTTAAACTTAGATTCTGCTCCATTAAGCCTGTTTAAAATCTCCACTAGATTGTTATCTAAGGAAAGAAAGATATGGTTAATATTGTGCTTAATTATGTAGAAATATAGGAAGAAAAATGTCTTTGCTCTTCACTTACAATAAAGAAATAGAAGTAAAACAGATTTCATGCCATTTCAACACTTAACTAGGCATGTTAGACAGATTAGCAACTGACTGCAATTATTGCACTCAGGTTTTAACAAATGACAAGAAAGGCGTACAGGAGTTGATGTTAATGCTTAAAAATATGACAATTATGTCAAAAGCTGTTATTCTGCTACACATGTGATCAGCAGAGTTATCTATTACACTGACATGGGGTGTGACATTTTTCTAAACTGTTTGTGAAGAAGAGGAAGCTGTCTTATGTGGAACTGAAACTTCTGGGGGATTGCCTCTGGCACAGAGCAGGTTAATATAGATCTCTTACTCCCTAGTGCATCACAATTCTGTCAGTATAAAATAAAAATCCAACCATATTGTTTCCATTGTAAATTTATCATCAGCATCTTAACAGCACATAATCTGAAGGCGGAGCACCGTATTTCTCAATCTACCGCATAACCAAAATAAGTCAATTTGGGCATTACACTGTGCACCAGCTGTTGCCGGGGAAATTGAGTTTAATAGCCATTTTTGAAAACAAGCATCTTATCCTTCCAGTGCTGCACTTTTTATTTGGGATACAAATTTGATCCTCTGCTGTAACAAAATGCATAATTTGTTTACAAAATAAATCTTATACAGTTCTTTTAGATCAAAGGGAGGTTGCAGAAATGTTATACAATGTGTATGATGCATATAGTCATGGTATTTTCTTGTTTGGGATGCACTAGAATAAATGTTCACTGTGTCTAGCAGTAAGGTGAGGCAGGATGTCTATATGAATAATACTGTAGATTGTGATGGTTTATGCTGACTGAGAAGCATCATTGAAATGGAAATGTGTTTTAAAAACTCATCAGCTTGCTTTGTTTTCCTAGAGGCAAAATTAATGTTTAAAACTGAAGGCTGTCTAGATTAATCATATGCAGCATTGCTACTCTATGAATTTTAACTGAAAAATCATTAAGGTGGTCATTACTGTTTCATTTATCATCTAATTTGTTAAGCATAACACATTTGCTTGGAACTTAACCCTGCTGCTCAAAAGAGAACCCACCAAGGCATTGAGGGTACCTGCCTTCCTTGCAGAAGAAGGTTGTTTTATTATGCAGAGAGCTGACAGACACATATTTATTATTAATACTTTTATCATGAAAATTGAAAACATGCATAGCTTAGATTTGAATGTTAAAATTATTTTTTTGCTGTATGAAAATGAGTGGGGTTTTTCTCACCACCTCTTGTAATATATTTGAGTTGTCTTAAATGAATTGTTTAATGTAAAATAAAATCTAGGTACAGATGCAGTCACTTGGATTTGTAAGATAAATGCGTCGTGACTCAGGGCTAATTGAAGAAACTGTGTTATCTAAAGTCATCTTAACTCATTTAATGCATTTAACCTTTTCATTAGCATACCAAAGCTCCATTGTTTTCAATGGTGAACTCTTTAATTGGATGGGATGCTGTAACACAATATTCTGTGCTAAGTGGGATAAATGGGTTAGATGAGTTAAGTCACGACGCATTTAATTTACAAATCCAAGTGACTGCATCTGTAAATACATAGGCTGTGCAAAATAAACAATGTTTTCAAAATAGTTAGTTAGCCAAAAATGTGATACATAATGGCTGGAGTGACTGGATGTATAACAGAACAGAACACTACTTACTGCTTTGCAGATCTCTTGGTTTCCAATTATTTGTTGCCAAGCAGTAATCATTCAGTGACTTGGGGGGGGGGGCACATGGGTCATAACTGTTGCTTTTTGAATCTGAGCTGCATGCTAAAGATCAATTGCAAACTCACTCAACAGTATACTTATAGTCGCTGATTATCGCAGAGTTAGAGAGCTAAAAACAGGAAGTAGTGTTCTGTTCTGTTATGTTAGACATCCAGTTACTCCAGCCTTTATACATTACATTTTTTTCTTACTACCTATTTAACCAGTTTTTATTTTGTTGCACATACTACCTATTTAGCCAGTTTTTATTTTTACACTGAATTGTTCCTTTAAATTCAGGTTCTCTCATGTCCAAGATCTCCACACCTCCCAATTAAAAATCTTAAAAATTTGGCAATGTTTTTCATTTCCATTTCTGAGCAGGGATTAATGAAACAGATGGACACATTTAGAAATCCTAATCAACTGATCTCCTTTTCATAAAATCAAAGAAAGAGCCTACAATTATAAAAGAGACATCTGTAGTGTTGGGCGAATGTGTGGAATTTTTTGCGAATTTCTCTAGAAACTGTGAAAATTTAGCGAAACACTGCCACGTCTCGTTTTGGTCACGGGTGGCCGTTTTTGGACTCGGGCGGCGCACATTGCCAGAGTAAAAAAAAGTACACCTGCGTCCAAAAATGTACGCCTAATGTCCACAACGATACGCTGACAAATTTTTGCTAGGCACAATTTTACTGACGTTTCGTGACTTTATTCACCCACTGCGACTCGCAGGAATTTGCCACGAATTTGCCCCAGGCGAATAAATTCACGCAAATTCGCCCTAGGTGCATAAATTTGCCCATCACTAGACACCTGCCATTGGCTTCTTTAAGATTTTTTGGCAGGTTTTAGCTGGAGTATTTTTTTAATTTAGGAATTGTTGCAGATTCGGTGGATAAAAAATCCTGGAAAAATCACACTTTTTAATTTACACCATTGCCAAATTGACACCATTACCCAGGATTAAACTTCTATCTAACTCATTCCGCTTCATTTCAGGGTTTGGACATTGGAATATCTAGACAAGGGTCTAGTTACTTCTTCACATTGAGATTTATTACATTTGGGACACATGCCATTTTCCACTACTGATTCCACCATAATCAGTTAGTTGGTTCTTTCTCATTATTGAAGGGGATCCCCTCCCATCGTGCTGCACTGCTTGCTTTTAAATATGTTTTGTTTGTTTTTATTTTATTTACATATGGGCATGGTTGTCAAATAAAAATTGCCTTTTATTATTACCATTAGGTTTGTATTGATTTATGATTTAGTCACAGCATTGTGTATGGGAGGTTGAGTCCTAAGTCTAGGTGGGTAGTTATATTTAATTATTTCCCACTTTAAACGGAAAATGCTGCAAAGAAAGGGACATGAATTCTTAAAATTGTTGTGTCTCCAGAATACAGATGTATACTTTTGGTATTTCACAGGTGTCCTACATGAGCACATCTTGTATATTATTTGCACGCATGAAAATATATCTCATATTAATTGAACAAAAAATAAATGAGCAGAAAGTCAAGGATGGATTTTATTTAAAAATAAAGAAAATAAAGAATAAATAAATTACATTACAAATGTCAGTAAATGTATACCAAAATACATAGCTCTCAAAAGACATAATGAACTATAAAATGTAAGATTTAAAGCCTGAAGACATTGGAAAGACGTGGACAAAAAGTCTGTGTTTAATTGCAGTCATTAATTTAGTCTATTTTAGTATGTGTCACTTCAGACTGCTAGACAAGTAAAGATATTGCTTATGACCTTTGTAACCTTTCTTTTAGGAGCAATAATGGTTGATGGATACCTTGAAACAAGATTGTCAGATGTAAAACATAGTACCACATACCTTACTTAAATATGCATAAGCATTCACCCATTCACCCTTTGAATTTAACACCTTTGTATTAAAATGGATTTTAAGTCACTGATATACAATAAAAAAGAAAATAATGTCAAAATAGTACTAGTAATAGTCTGCATAGTTTCCAAAAATATTCACAATTAAAATGTAAAAGGCTTTGCACAAGTATCAAAATAAGTTTGAAGTAAAGGTCTGGAGAAGTACCAGTGAGGGTTAAGTAGGGTTAGATCCCAAACTATGAGCATCTCCTGGAACTCCATTAAATTCATATTATCAAAATGTAAAGAATATTGCATAAACTTTAATCTGCCTAGAGAATGCTAAAACTATTAAAACCTGTTTGGAGGCTTAAGTTAAACTTTTTAGTATTACTATTAATTCCTAGCAATGAAGACATTCATTGCAATTGTCTAATTACACTAAGATGACTACGAATGAATTGCTGAATACTAAAAAATAATAAAGAGGTGGTTCACCCATATTGACTATAGACAACATAAGTGGTAGACATGGCATAGGCAGTTTCTCAAGATTGTATGTAGTTGGCTAATCTTGAAA
The DNA here is from genome assembly GCA_024363595.1 of Xenopus borealis. Classification (NCBI taxonomy): domain Eukaryota; kingdom Metazoa; phylum Chordata; class Amphibia; order Anura; family Pipidae; genus Xenopus; species Xenopus borealis. The sequence goes on along the minus strand of CM044434.1, from coordinate 14,828,708 downwards.
TATGCCATATGTTTGTAGGAATGAAGATAACAATTTAAGAAATTTCGACAAAAAAATAATATTCCCTAGTTTTACCTATTGGATATGTCGTAATTCAATGGGTAATTCCAGTAATTTCCATTTAAAAGTATAGAATCTAGTATCTGAAATGGCTGGGAACTGGAGTGTTCTTGATAAGAGGCTACCTCTACCATACTTTTTGACTAGTAATATGTATGTCAGTTACGTACAAATTAGAGCCATTTTAATTACAGTAAAGCATTAGGTCACAAAATGAAAAAAAAAAAAGTTTGTTTAAATAGGACACTGTGGGAAATGGAATTGCCATATTTAGAAACTCTTTAGATAACAATTATTTGCCAAACCTATATTTTGAATAATTTTCATTATCTTTGGCTATAATTGTTGGGTAGTTCTTTCAATCCAATTCAATTCAACTGTTGCTGTTGCAACTTACCATGTGTGAATGAAATTTGCCAAATTAAGGATCCAAATAACGAAAAATGTGCTTTATGTAAGCTGGAGAGTGTTCACCTTCTCTCAGATATTTAAAAGCTGTCAAAGGCCCACTCTGTTATTATTTCCATAGAACAAAGAGCTCTTAGAAATCAAGCATAGTTTTTATTTCCTTTAGTCTGTGTTCTGGAGAGACATCATTGTTCTGTATCTAATTGGATTGCAAGATGCATTATTAAAAGGCACATGCCTTTGTGAGAGTGTGAAAGCATATTCAGTCTGTAGCACTATCAGCTTTGGTCGTCTTTTGAGAAGAGGCGCAGAAGGAGTCAGTGAAATGAAATCTCTAGAACAGATGCTTATGCTGTAATTCCAGTTGTTCCTTAGGAGATTTTTAGTCACAAGACTGGAAGGAACAATATGTTCCACGGATCTGATTTATTATTGTGCTTGCCATAGGGCTGTACATTCAATAACTCATCATATGAACCTACCTGGCAGCTGCGTGGTATACTTGGCTGTTATTTTTGCAAAAAGAGAAGTTTGTCTTAATTAAACCTTAAAAATAAAATGAAAACGGAATAAAACAGTTATTTATGTTGCTTTAAATTTGTTTACTGGAAATAAATGATAGGAAATGTATTTCCTTATACATTCATTTCTGTGAATGTGTTTGAGACTCAACTGTACACATTCACTCTTTTTCTTTACTTAGGAGCAACACAAAATATATGGGTATATAACAAGATATCACATGGGTACCTAACAAAATATTAAGATGTGTTAATGGCAATGAGTTTGCTTAGGCAGTAGCCTAGAGTCCTGCGTGGGCAGACCCATGCCTGACCCAGATCTGCTGACCTGCAACCAGTCACATTACCTGAAACCACTTGCAATGAGTTTACTTACTGTACTTCTTGACTCAGGCACCCATAAAACTAGAAGTGATGTCACATTGGCCTGGAAGTTGTAAGGGCCCATAGGCACAGTTATGAGTGAGGACCAAGGAGGAGGCAGCACGTCCAATCAGGTCCGAGGTACAGAAGGGTCAGGCAAAAGAATGGTTAAAGTCCAGGCAAAAGGTTCAGTCCAGGCAGCAAAGGGTCAATCCGAGGTACACAGGAATCAATATAACAGTCTATAGTCAAAGGAATGCACAAAGTGAAACCTATACTTGGGCAAGGCTACGGAGTGCAAACGTCCTTAAATAGGCAAGTTTTGGCACCAAAAGGATGTCATGACGCTGGCGCCTATTCTGTCGCCACCGACCAATCGGCGCCCGAGAAGATGTCATAGCGCCGCGACTATTCAGACCTACGTGGAGGAGCTGGGCGCCGCCATCTTGGACACCATTATGGCGAGAATCTTCAGTTTCCCTTACAGAAGTTACATCACTCCAGAGGCATTGCATCCATGTTACGATGAAAAAATTACTTGATTAGTTTGTCGCAAATAGTTTGTGATTGCAAAATTTTATTACATACACTGAGATTTTTGATGTCTTTAATCAGTCAAACATAATCACTGTTTGCGAACATTTTTTGCGCTAGCGAAACATATTCCCCCTTTAAAACTGCAAAATCTAGCTTCTTTTACATATTGGACAGTCAGATGCCTCCTAGCTCCATCCTTTTATCACAAGTGATAACTCACTTTAACCTGTCTTAGTTTTTCTAGCCTGAGTAAAGCTATTTAGTAATAGGTGTAACATTGTTTTCTTAGATCCTAGCAATGAAGACATTGATTTCATTGTCTAAATAGCAGTAAGATGACTATGAATGAATTGCTGAATACAAAAAAATAATAAAGGGGTGATTCTCTACATCTGCTGTGTCGCATAGAGCATTCTGGGAGAGGCATTCCTACCTCTAGGTACTCACTGTACCACAGTACTTACTGTATGTTCCCAATGGAAAATCAAAGAACAACTGAAAAACAGTAATCAAAAAGCTATTTGTTTATTGTTTTACTGTCCACTTTCAGTAAGAACATAACCTTTACTGTACACACATCAAGAGTCCCTGCTTTACGATATAATAGTTTTAGTTCTCTCACATATCTGTCTTATTTTACTTTTTGAAAATCTGTAAAATTGTGATGATCTTACTCCATATTTACGAGGAATGACAAACTCATTGTGATCCTACTATTCTAATTAGGAACCTAAGGACACTGAATGTTAACAGGAGATGGAGACAGAATGAGGCATGGTTCAACGAAGCTTTTTTTCTGCTTACAGTTTTTAACAGCAAAGAGTTATTATGCTTCTCAAGTTTTAACCTTGGAATTGAAATGCAAAGCCAGCGCAGTCATCTGCATACAGATGTGTACTTGTTATTGCTTAACAGTGTAGAGTACAGTTAATTGCCTGTTGTTATGAAGCTAAAGTTTACGGAACACTCAACAAATTAAGGTTATGGTGAATAAACAAAGTTCATTTACATTTCACTTCTAGTTTTTAGCCCATGGACAAATTGATTATGATTTAGAAACCTTTGTATGCTGAAATATTATTGTCAGATCAATATGAGGAGGGTTGTCTCACAATTATATAAGGAATTAGTTATGATTTCATTAGCTCTGCATGAGCAAAGTCTCATCTGAATAATAAGCAAAGAGATAGATGCAATAATAATAAACTAAATATAATTTTTATTGCGGCTCCAAACTTTGACTTTTAGTTTTATGTTTGGCTAACTGTTGATTTTTTCTTAAATTTAGCACTTGAGGGGCAACAAAGAAACCACTTTGCTCATTAGCAGAGCTGTTCAGCCACTTCCTAAGAACTCAAGTGACAACTCAAATCAATGTACACATCAGGGAAAAACAGTCATTTATGTTATGTACTTGAAGCATGCACTAATTTTTTTCTTCTTTAAATGCTGCTACAGTGCATATACATCCATGCAAAGATATTAAGGATGCATAAACATCAAACTATGTTAAAAAAAAGTGCATTTGTAACAATATTGCTCTCTGGCCACAATATAAAATCACCAGTGAAATGTAAAAAAATTATGATCTTAAAGGGACAATAAACTCCAGTGTATGCTTCCTGAATTCTGATTAATAGAGGGTAATATCTATGTTAATATAATTGTATGGTAAATCCACGTTGCTGCTAAGCCTGACTTTTCACATTTTTTAAAATTTTATCAGTGTCACAAGGAAGTGAGACAAGGCTCAGGAGTTGTTATATTTTTTGTGCTGTATGTTATTGTAACAGTTAAAGGGGAGAATGGGAGGACATGTGGAATGCTGGCTCAGATAGCGCAAGATACAGTATGCAAGACAAGACTGGATCAGTAAATAACATTTCTCCTCTTTTCTACTAGACAAGGACCCAGATTGTACCCTACCTAGATCAGGAGGGCAAAATCTATCATTTTTTACTAGTTAGAAACTGCAGATGAATACAATAGCTTGGTTACTTCTGATTATAGTTTGTTGTAGTTTGAGTTTTGGGGTCTAAGACTCGGTGGGACTTTGCTAACAGCTCTGCTATGTTTAGCAATTCTTGTCTATACAAACAGTGCAATAAAATCCAGGATTTTAGTTCACAAGACAAAGAAACACAGAGGTGCAAATTCACTAAAGCACAAAGGGGCAAAATCACTAATTTCCGAAAATTTGCCAGGTGAATTTTCGCCAGCACTTCGCAAAAGTATGAATTTACACTCAGGTCGGTGAACAGTAGCATAGTTGTGCTATTGTTACTTCGCTAGGCAGAGCGCAGTTACGCTAGCGAAGCCTAATTTGCATATGGCGGGAACTTTCACTTAGAATATATGTATATGTTACAGCCACTACATTTCACTACACAAGCCCAGTGTCACGGTTGGCACATTAAACCCAGAACTAATGCCAAGCACCCTGGTCTAGGCTCGTGCTTCTGCCTATAACAGCCGCCTTTCACCTTGGGAGGAGCCCTCGGCTTATTGGATGCCGCCAGGTCTTATAACTAAAGATGCAAGGCGAATGGTTATGGGCAAGCAAGGGGGCACAACTGTAAAGTCAATAAGGCCAAAGGTCACGGTACAAGTAGGAGTAGGCAAGTTCGTAGTCAGGCAGGCTGGGTCGAGGCGGGGGAATAACAAGGATCGTCAGACAGGCAAGGGTCAAACCGGGTAATCAATGAGAAGGATGAGATAGAAACAGAGTTGAAGTACAAGCTGGAGTCAGTTTACGGATATCAGAATAGTCAGGAACAGGCCGGGTCAAACACAGGAATATCAATAGCAGGATACAAGGAACAAACGCACAAAGGCTCAGGAAAGCACCAGGAATCAAATCCGATCACGGGCGATGAACAAAGCAAAAATGTCCCTTTAAATACATTTAAATTTTCGCGCCATTGCGCGCTGGCGTAATCACCTATAAAGAAAGGAAGTGTGCGTGCGGCGCGCACTAAGGGCAGGCATTAGGAAGGAGCAACAGCACGGTGCGGCGGGCGTCCCCGCCACACCGGTAAGGTGCATTTTATTACACCCAGGAAACCTTTAATAAATTAAATAAAGTTGTCCTATTGCCCTACATGTGCCCCCTGTATAGTTGTGTTGCCATATGTTAGGACATGTAGGGGGGAAGGAGGATAACCCCCCAAAAAAATATCAATCTTTTTCAGACTATCACCCTCTAATACTAAAACATGCCAGCATTTTTTTGGGACTTTTCAACCTCCTATCTATTGTGTTGAACTTCGCCTGGTCTGACCAGCGCTAACGTAAGTCTAACGTAAGTGCTAACATTCAGGAAAATGTTTGTCTTAGTGAATTTGCGAATTTACGATCCTTCGTCAGTGTGCAACTTCGCATGGTGTAAGGGTGCAAAGTTGCGCAAGTCTAGAGCCAGTGTTAGTGGATTTCCAAAGTTACAAATTGATGTCAAACTGGCGAATTAACGTTAGTGTTATACACTTCGCGCGCTAGCGAAGGACATCGACTTGCGTAACTTTGCACCCTTATGCCAGGAGAAGTTGTGCACTAAGGAAGGGACGTAACTATGCTAATTCACTAAGATGAAAATTTTTGTGAACGTTACGTTACCTCTTACGCTAGACGTCAGACCTGATGAAGTTCAATACAATAGATAGGAGTTTGAAAAAACTGGTGTCTTTTACCTTTTGTTGGGTGATAGTCTGAAAAAGAGCAAAAACATTTTTTTGGGTTACCCTCATTACCCCCCTACATTTCCTAACATATACAGTGGTGCACATGTAGGGCAATAGGACAACTTTATTTTATTTATTAAAGGTTTCCTGGGCTTGTGTAGTGGCTGCTACATACACCTCTATTATACGCTTAAGTTTGCGCCATATGCAAATTAGGCATCGCTAGAGTAAATGCACTTTGCCTGGCGAAGTAATGGCAGCGCAACTTCGCTAACATTCGCCGCCCTGAGCGCAAATTCGCATCTTAGTGAACTTGCGTAGCGCTGGTGAAAATTTGCCTGGTGAAGTGCGGTGAACGTGGGCAAAGGCAACGCTAGTGCATTTTTCGCACTTTTTGCCCCAGAATATCAAGTCAAATTAGCAATTTTGGGTAATAGCACAAGGGTCTTTAGTTGCATGTCTTGGGTGACAAAATTCTTGCAATGCCTCTTCATATTTTAATTTCATACTGAAATTATCTCTCCAAAATGTCATCATCATAAAAGTAACAAAATAATTGCATTAGCAGGATTAGAGAAATGACAAGGTTCACCAATGAAGGGGAATTTGCGTAGGGGGTTCTTCACAGTGAGGACAGTGAGGTTGTGGAATGTACTGCCGAGTGATGGCTCATTTTGTTAATGCCTTTAAGAGTGGATGGATGATTTCTTGGACAGACATAATATCAAAGGCTATTATGATACTAAATATATAATTTATGTGAAAGTATGGAGGGGTGTGTGTATGCTGGGTTCTCATTTGGAGGAGTTGAGCTTTTATGGACTTTGTCTTTTTTCAACCCAATTTAACTATGTAACTATGAAACAATACTCCAGGAGTATAGGAATAAAATACACCTTTAGAACCAGCATAGCACTAGGGATTGCTAGGAGGCAAGCTCTTCAGATTAATTCATGAATTGATTAATTTGGCTGAGCTGCAATCAATTATTTTGCCATAACCAAGGGGCATTACTATGACAGTTTAGCAGGTTAGCATTTTATGTAGTTCCAACTGCCAGTAGAAATGTTTTTACCTTCCAATTTGTATTCACAATTTCCTTCACAATTTCTTGCTAAGAACTTTCTTTGGTGTATGTGTTCAAGTGGGTGAGCTATTTCTGGGGCACCAAAACATTGCTAGCAACAAAAAAAAATGCAGAAACTAAGGGCAGATGTTTACTTTAAAACTGTGTTCACTGTAAAAAATGAGTTTGCAAATTTTGTGAATCTTCTCCCCTAATAAACGACATTCCTCAACTCCCAAACAATATCTTGCAAGAGTAACTTTGGATCCCTGTATCAGAAAACTGCAACTGAGCACATCAAAAATAATGATGCCAGGGAATTCAAGATTTTTTTTGCAGTTAATTGAGCATAACTTATTTTTGGTTGTGCTTTCCTTTTTAAAAGAAGTCATGTATACAGAATCTAGGCTTGTTGCCTTGCTCAATAATGTAAACTGTCAAAATACAGTATGACAGATTGTGAGCTTCACTTATTGTGGAAGTACGTTCTATCTCTTTTCAGTCATAATTGTCCTCATACTCCTCACTAAGCATACAGTCCTTAGACTAAAACACACCCATACATTAGGCATATAATTTTTTCAGTAAGCTCATTATTTCACAACACATGCTAAATAATCAGTACATATCGCTTTGAAAAATGCAAGTGTTAATCATTTTTATACTCATAAAGCTTTCCATCCAATTTAAGCAGTATCTTTGCCATGTCAATCAGAAACTTAGTTTCACTCTTAAAATAATGTCACGGCAATTTAAAAACTTTACAAACATCATATTGGTCTTTAAAATGCATTTGCCCCTCTAAAGAATTTTTAGACTACTTTTTCCAACCACCAAGTTATAAAAAATAAATATGGATACATATTGAACCTACCACCATATATATGGACTAACTTAGCTTTATATTGGGTTGGAAGAAAAAAAGGAAGTAAAGGGGGCTAGGCATAGAATTATTAGAGTTGTTAAAAATTCTTAATAAGTGAACAAATGCTGCCTGATCTTCAATAAAGGGCCAGATTCAATTCAGTGACAAAAAGAATCATGAACAAGATTCAATTTGAGGAGAAAACTTTCTTTAAATGAAGTTCTAGTTTTCCCAATAGACTTCAATAAAGTTTCATGTGATAAACCATGATAACTTTTTTTTTTCTGAATTGAATTGCACCTCAAATTGAATCTGGTCCACATTTTTCTCACTGAATTGAATATGGGTAAAAGTGGCAAAGTTACCATTGTTGCTCCACTGAAAACTATAATCCAGTATGGAAAATGTGGAAATTTGATAAATGAATCATTTCCCTTAAAACATGCCACATACCAAGTAATAGGTAGGGACAGATTTACAAAGGTTCTATTTGTAAATTTCTAAAAAATGTTTGTCAAAACTCACCCATTTGAAATTGAAACCACCAACTTTGACTATTTGACTATTTTCCAACTAAAACCTGCAGCGTTCATGTAGAAGGCAATGACATACGTAGGTCCCTTGAACTATTTGAAGATGTTAATAGCAGTGATGAGCCAAATTTTTGGCAAGTTTTGCTTTGAAAATGACTCCCTCGGACTCCAATAGGAGAAAAAAAATATTGCAAAATTTGACCCGTAAAAGTGTTTTTTTTTTTTTTTAAGAAAGCTCAATTTGAATTTGATTTGAATTCACTTGTAGGGCAATGTAGGGGCGCATTTACTAAAGGTTGAAGTGAAAATTCGAATAAAATTTTAATTTTTACAATTCAAATTTCAAAGTAATTTTGGGCTACTTCAACTATCGAATAGCCCAAAATTCGATTCAAATTGAAAAATATTTTCAAATTTCAAAGTACTTGCCCTTTAAAAAACCTCCAACTCCGACTATTCACCATCATAAAGCTGCCGAATTGCCATTTTAGCCTATGGGGCACCTCATAGAACCTGTCCTGAAAAATGTTCTAAATTCCAATAATTCGAAGGATTTTGTGGATAATCGTTCGAATTGTTCGATCGAATCAAACAATTCAAACAATTTTTTATTAGACCGAAAATGGACCTATTAGATAGAAATAGGTCCATTTTCAATCAAAAAAGCCCCTTAAAAGAACTTTGAGGGTCGAATTTTTTTGTTTTTTTACTTGTAAAATTCAGCCTTTAGTTTAAATGCTATTTCAATCTAATAGGTCCATTTTCGGTTGAATAGAAAATCGTTCGAATCGTTCGATTCGATCCAACGGTTCTCTGCAAAATCCTTTGAATTATTGGAACTTAGAACATTTTTCAGGACAGGTTCAATGAGGTCCCCCATAGGCTAAAATG
>CM044434.1:14761232-14794212 GCA_024363595.1 Xenopus borealis | reverse complement strand
TGCACTGCCTATCTATTTACCCAGTTTTTATTTTTATACTGAACAATTCCTTTAAAACAAAATACATTAAATTATTTCCCCACTATAACCTTTGATGGAAGTCATAAATTTGCTTTTTTGGTGGGTATGTAGATTGCTTTGGCCCTTGTATGCATAACAACTGTTTGCTTTTATCTGTCAACTCAACCATGTAATGAGAGACAAGATCTAAAGTAGTAAAATAATTGACCTTAGCCCCTTGCATTTTCTTTTATTACACCTTGAGTAGAAATTCAGGTTATAACGCTGTCAATAATTTCTGATTTGAAAGAATCATTAGTATCAGTCATATTTTGAATACAGTTGAAGTCAATTTATTGTAGGGTTTGTAATTCAGGCTATGCACGTCTTTTAACTACATAAAAGTCACTTCACTAGAATACTAGAAAAAAGAAGAAGCTTGTTTGTGTAGTCTGGTCTGGATTGTAGGGATGGGCAAATTTATTCGCCAGCAGCGAATTCACGGCGAATTCCCGTAAATTCGCGAAAAAAGATTAGCATGGCGAAAATTCACCTGACATGCCGCTCGATGAAAACGACGCAACGTGTCGAATACGACGTGACAGCGTTTTGTGAATTTTTTCGCCCATTCGCTAATTTTTCAGCAAAGCAAATCTGCCTACTGGATTGTCCTCCTTTCCTCTCTCAACTTATTTATATTCATTTTATCTATACATACTATACTCTATTCTTCCAATATTAAGCCCCTTAAAGAAATAGGCAATGACCATGAAATAGGCCTAATGGTTAGAAGCAAGAATGCCCATAGGGAGTTTTGGTATCCTGGCGGGCCAGTCTGACACTGAGGTTGTGTAAAAAAAATAATGTCAGTGGCATTCATTTCAATTGCAATAACGTGCTTTGTTGTAACAATAGCTTTCAAAGTGCAATGTTATCATTTCTGTGTTGTTTTCACCATTGTACCTCAGCATATTATCTTTGTCATTGAATAATTCTAATGATATTCATATATACAGATGCAGTCACTTGGATTTGTAAGTTAAATGCGTCGTGACTTAACTCATCTATCTCATTTATCCCACTTAGCACAGAATATTGTGTCACAGCATCCCATCCAATTAAAGATTTCACCATTGAAAACAATGGGGCTTTGGTATGCTAATGAAAAGGTTAAATGCATTAAATGAGTTAAGATAACTTTAGATAACACAGTTTCTTCAATTAGCCCTGAGTCACGACGCATTTAACTTACAAATCCAAGTGACTGGATCTGTACAACATTGTTGATAGATGTGAAGTCCTTGTAGTGCACATGTAATCCATATACAGTATATGAGCAGTGGGCAATCTAGTTGAATGCTGTAATGCATAATTGAAGACAATATTTTCATATACATTAAATTACATTTTTTCTACACATGGGGGCAGATTTACTAAGGGTCGAATTTCAAATAAAAAAATAAAAACAAAATTCGACCATTGATTTTTTTTAAGGGGCAGATTTATTAAGGGCTGGATTTTCGTGAAAAAAACAAAAAATTCGACCCTTGAGGTATTTTTAAAGGGCTTTTTCAATCAAAAATGTACCTATTTCAAATAATCTTATAAGGTTTACAGCTGTGTATTAATCACCATAACTCATAATCAATTCTTGGCACACAGCTAACCCATGGGTATTTACTGCAACCTTTGACATTTAGGGGCAGATTTACTTCTAATTTACTTATACAAATAAAGTAAATATGAGAGTTTGGCCCTACTAAAAAAATTTATGTTAAGACATAAAAAGGCTTGTTCCTTCCTAATACTAAAAGGTAGATTTATCTTATAAAAAAATATGTGTATCTAAGTAATAATAGGTAAAGATTATTTTCTGCTTGTTTCTGTTACAGCATATTTTAAAGATGGCAGCATGCATGGTAGATTTAATGTTGCATGGAGATCAGATTATAACAGATCATTAAACACATTTTAGTTCAGTATGATTTTTTAGTATAGCCAAAGGTCCACTAAATGTATTGACCTTTTCTTCAACAGTGCATTTCTTCATTAATTGTTGGCACTGTAAAACAACCTTTTCACCTATGCGGTCCTTCAAGTTTTTTCACTGATCGCAACCTATGATTTTGTGTTTCTAAGATTTTGAATTTTAAACAGGAGAGACACTGTAACAACACAAATCTTTGTTTACATACATGTTTCATATGTATGTGAACTGGGATTAAAATCATGGCATTATTATAAACATTTTCAAATTATTTTTGAACATTTGATGAAAAGTCTATTTCAATTAGATTTAGCAATAACTTTACATAGTTACATAGTAAAGTTGGAATGAAAAGTTGAATGAATGGATAGGTTGGATGAATGTTAAGGTGGAGAAACCATCCCTGAACAGAGGCGGGGTCTTCAACACCACCTGTCTACTACATACAATGCTGTTCTAATGTCTGTACCCCGGCGGTTTCAGAACTATTCACACATCCATTCATGCAACTCAAGTAACAGGAGTTGCATGACACATTGGTAATCCTATCACAGTAACTACACAGAATCAACACCTCTGTGAATTTCAGATGTCACTTCTCTGAAGAGTTACAATGCGCCATTGTAATTGAATTGTTGGAAGATGTGCAGTGAAACAAGTCCAGTTGTTTTGAGTTACTGTACTTGTGTTAGATAAGTTACATCTTCCTCAATCTGATGTGAGTTACCATCATATCCAGTAGCTCGGAGTAAAAAAAAAACGCAGGCGACGTTTCTATTTTTAAAGCGGGATTGCCTTCAAAAGTCCGAATGTATCAAAGATTTTTGTTTTAACACATTTGATGGTCTGCCACATATATTTTAAGGTGATCTCATGTCTAAGGCAATAGAGGAGCTTTTATGTCTTTAAGTTCTCTTGTATTCAAGCATTTACACCAACATCTCTAAAAAAAGATGTGTATAAACTTTTATTTGCCTCCCCTTTTCAAACTGACCTAAGCATAAGATGCTAGGCACAAACTCTAACAAATCCTCTCTATGAAATGCTTGCAGTGAAGAAGTATCGCTAGCGAAAAATCGTTAGCATTTGGCACCCAGAATGTAACCTCACATTTTAGTGAATTAGCTTAATGGTAATGAATTTGCAACTGGCGAAGTGGTACGAAGTGTGCTAAGCGGTCCCTGGCAACAATTTGCCCTTTAGTAAATCTGCCCCTATGTTCCACACCAACATAAGTTAATTTAACCATTAACCTTTCGTGTCAAAAGCTTTATCAAAGTCCAAGTTGATTAAATCCACTGCCATTTCAGTCTGTTGAGGTGCACTAATCAAACCCACCCCCTCCTCAAACTGAGGGAAATTTAACTGCAAGGTAAAGCAGTTTGTGGCAAACTTGCTGTAAACACAAAAGCACACCAAACTTTGCTATTTAGCACCTCAGGTACTTGTAGAAATTCGAATGGGAAGCACTCCAATTAAAAATGCCTTTATTTTGTACAGACAGGGCAACAAACAGAGCAACGTTTCGAGCCCAGCTGGCTCTTTATCAAGCTTGATAAAGAGCCAGCTGGGCTCGAAACGTTGCTCTGTTTGTTACCCTGCCTCTACAAAATAAAGGTATTTTTAATTGGAGTGCTGCCCATTCGAATTTCTACAAGTACCTGAGGTGCTAAATAGCAAAGTTTGGTGTGCTTTTGTGTTTACAGCAAGTTTGCAAGTATCTATGCGTGTGGAAGGACACGAGGGAGATGCACCCGTGAATGAAGAGGCAGATAAGTGAGTGCGACCTGAATTAACTACAATTATTTAGCACCTAAGGGCAGAACTCCGTGGGGCGATGTTATCACAACATGACTGTTGAATGTGAACTCCTCACACTGCATCTTCATCTGACAGTTGTAGTGTGTAGTTTGTAACTGCAATGTTTCTATCACTCACATTATATTCGACTCCTCCAACTGTTTGCCTGCATTTCCTCTCAGCATGAAATATAGGATAACATTGCCCAGTGGAGTTCTGCCCTAGGACTGAACAAGTTATCAAACATTAAAACAAAGTACAGATGCAGCCACTTGGATTTGTGTGTTAAATGCGTCATGGCTTAATTGAAGAAACTGTGTTATCTTAAGTCATCTTAACTCATTTAATGCATTTAACCTTTTCATTAGCATACCAAAGCACCATTGTTCACAATGATGAACGCTTTAATTAGATGGGATGCTGTGACGCAATTTTCTGTGTTAAGTGGGACAAGTGGGAAATCTGTGTTTAGTTATTCTGTGTCAAACACACAATCCAAAGTGGTTTCATCTGTAGTTAGCTATACAGACTTAAAAATAACATTTAATATACAATACTTATCCTTTTTGATAGCTCAGTTGCTTTCACCAGTCTGTTAGTAAAACCACTTCAATGTTTTTAAATTAATCAATAATGGAATGTTTGAGTAATAGGTGAATCTGTGGCACCTATTGGAGTCTATAGGCGGGTTCTTTTGTGGCAAAACTTGGTGAAAAATTTTGCTCATCCCTATTTATGAGTTCAAAATATAGGAACACTTTGAACCCTGCCCTGTCTAGAGTGCACTTTTTTCATAAATACAGCATTGCAGAGCTGTTTTCAAACTCAAATTCAGACTCCCAGTTTAGGGTAGCTAGATATACCCAATGTTGATTGTTGTATTTTGTTCTGAGATGCATGGTGCAGTAAACTTTCAATTCTTGTGGTGCTTAGTTTTTGTACATGACCAGTGATGGGCAAATCTGACTCTTTTTGGCAAAAATTAGCAAAATGGCAAAAATTGCCAAATGCTTTGAAGTCAGTGGCCATTTTTTCATACAATTATTATTATTTTTCTTTTTTACAATCCATTATAGTCCATTGTAATTCTTCTCAGCAAAATGAGGTGAAATATTTTGTTCATCCCTATAAATGACCCCATATTTTCCAAAAATTATAAAACCTTTGTAACACATACAGTATCTTGTGAACTATAAACCACTTAAACTTAAATACAGTATTATTAATTATGTAAAGAATTATGGTGGCACGCACCTTACGATCATTCAAAATCAGATTTGGGATATGATTATTATTATTGCTTTTCAAGTCTACTGGGAAGTGTCGAGCCACCACTCAATAGGTATTTCAAGACCAAGATGTCTATTACCACAATGAACAGGGATTCCCAGCCCAGCATGTTTGTCTATGTGTTTATAATCATATAACAGCAGGAAAGGCAAGGGGGCAAACAAGTGAATTGTAAGGTGAATGTGAATGATGAGATGACAACACAGTTCCTGACTGAGATATCAGCATGTGGTTGTTGATAATTATTATTTCTATTTGAAATTACACTATGAGGATGCAGACCTCTAGCAACAGAAATTTGTCATGTACTGTATACAAGTATAGGGCTACCTGATTGAACCCAGTGAGCGTTAGCTCTCTTGGAAACATAGAAATAATAACTGAGAATTATAGAATTAGAAATAGCAAAAGCATTCAGAACAGCAGGGTTGTTGCTCATGGCTAAGAGCAATGAGGCCAGGTAAAAAATGTATTTAGTATATGGGAAAACAGAAGAATATCACAGTGGTCTGAGGATAAATATTTCTAATTGTTTTGGTATGTCAAACTGCTGTGTTTCACTGAAGAATGAGCAAAATTAGCAAAATATTGACATTTTCCCAAATGCATTAGAGCCAATGTGCTTTATATTGCGTTTTCCCCAGTTTTTTTTAATGAATATTATTCTTTAGTTTAATTTTTTTTGTACAGACAATCAAAATTATACACAGACACACAATATATAAATATAAAATTCTAAAAATGCGTAGAATATTATCTGCAGATCTTAGTTTAAAGGGTTTTGACTGACAAGAGTCTGAAGTAGGTTAAGACTGCAAGTAACAATCCTCTTACAGATTGCCATGGTAACTGCTTTAAAAAAAATGACATCCTTTGACCTCACAAAATTAAAGTAAACACTTAGATGAAAGTGGGAACTAATGAGAAAACCTGTCGGGATATGGCAAGATTCAGTGGATATTCGACAAGAAATTTAGCAGTGAAAGTTTAAAAAAGACTTATGAACTGTAATAAAAGTGGTAAACAAAATACAAATATGCTGGATTAAGAATAAATATTTGAATTATGTAATGATATTTTGTTAATCTGACAAAAAATGCATTGTGAGTATTATTTAAGAACCTGTTTTTCCAGTAAGAGTTTAGTTATATACAAAATCAGGTCAACTATTTAATAAAATAATTAATTTATTTATATATAATAATGACAAATGAAATTACTTCTTACAAAATCCACCAAATACTTCTTGATATCCACTCAATACAAACTTCAAAATAAAATTTATCACCAGTTATTTATCGATAAGACCAAAATCATCAACACGGCAAGCATCCACAAGACAATATACCCTTTTACTTTTATTAATAATAAGGCATTATCTAACTTGGATATATGTCACTGATCTGTTCTGTTAAAGGAATTCTAACCCTCAATCTTTTACTTCCCCATTAAGTCACTATCTTGGACATCATAATATATATGTACTAATAAAAGGAAAAATGAAGCAAAATTAAACAGATTATTCCCAGTTTGCAATGCTGGGAAAGTCGATTTTTAGGGTATGACTATACAATATATATAGAAATAATAAATATCCAAGCAGACAACTTAAGTGGCATTAAATATAACTAAGATTTATATTTATCAGTTGTAAGTTTTCACTGGCCTGTGATGTCACCCTGATCTCTCTTCCTGGAGCTTTAAGACATCTGATCCTTTCTTTTATTTGGAGAATGAGTCTTCTTGTAGTTTAAAAGTCTGTTTTTCTCTTTCCAGTCCTCTTTTCCAGTCCTTCACTTAGTCCTCTTTTTCAGTTCTATCTATCATTGGTCCTCCTTATTCTTTAGTTCTCCCTCTTATTATCTTCCGATCCCAGTGTCTCCTAATTTATCCCTCATTTCTGTCTAAAACTCAACCCCTGGGATTAATCAACTAACCAACTGGAATTGAAGGGTAGTCTCCAAAGTTAAACTATCACCAGATGATCTAAATATTTTGTTAAACGTCAACTATTGTCCCCTGGACACTACACTACCTGTAGATGGTACTATTGCCTCACATATCTTGGCCTAAAAATATCCAAAAAATACAAAATAGACTTTGACCTCCTTAGCCTGGTGTTAAACATTAATGTTGACATTGCCTCAGACTGGAACAATGCTTTATGATTCCTTAATACCTTTAGTACATACAATATACTTGTGAACACACTAGCTGTTCAAAATTGGTCTGTCCTTAATTAATTATTACCCTAACAAATATGTGGGCTCTATTCTATGGATATCTTTACAATTCTTTAAGCTGTTCCCATCTTATATTCAAACAGACACCAGGGATTATACAACCTTTGAAATTTGCTTAAGCTTAAAGTTGTGATACACCTGGGTCAGCAGTCTGGTAGACTAAGTTATCCTTTTTAGAAAAGAAATTTCATGGATCTATACCACCCAACATTAATTTGCATAAAACAAAATAAAACACTTATTCCTCATTACTACATGATAGATCAAACATGCATAATATATAAATCATGTATACATAAAATCATAGAAGGTTATATTCTATAAAGTAAAAACAAGAATATGTTATTATTAAACCTAAATATTCCTATGATTAATTACTCATTTATTTGAAAATCCTACAAAAATAACTACAATTAATGTATGGGGCTATTCTTAAGTAGTGATGGGCGAATCTACCCCGTTTCACCGAAAAATTCGAATTGGCACGGTTGTGAATTCGCCCCTGGCAAATAAATTTGCCCATCGCTATTCTTAAGTGTTCACAGGTATAGTTGGAAACCTATAGTGCTACTATTTGGCAGGATATTTTTACTAAATGAACATCCTCATAGTTTAACTTTATGAAATTCTTGATGTTATTAGAGTAAATTAAAATATATATATTTGGCCCCTTATAGTCATACATATTATTATTCTGGCTCAGGGGCAACAAAGGCAAAAAAGCAGAAACTAATTATTTAATAGGTTTATGAGACATCAATTTCAAAAATTCAATTTTTGATTTCAACCCAAAACAATAATAATAATAATAATAATAAATGTGGCCCTTGGTGTATATGTGGGTGATAAATAATCTATTAAGTTATAATAACTAAAACAAGTTGACATAAATAGTTTCTCCCATTGTAAAATATGTTCATGTGATTTCTTATATTCTGTTTATTCTGCAGCCAAACTTTACCACAACAATAATTTATTATTGTTCACAAACAAAGTTACATCATACCTACTTATCAATTATAGTTATTGTCACCCTACAAATACTTTCTCTCTGTACTTAAGATTATTTTTATAGTTGTCTCAATGCTGACTCTCCGGCTGTTATAAGTGACTGGAGAACAACTGTAATGTTTATATCGTAAGATCTGGTTAGTCATTCTGTGAATATACTTTTTTCTAGTCTAGGTTCTTAAGTAATGAAAACTTATGCATTATTTTTGGAAGAATCTTACTGATTTCCTAGATTTCCTTGCAAGTAAATGCAGCAATTGTGTGAAAAAGACTATGGTTAAATAAAATGGTGTCCTTGATCATTTTTCAGAAAAATTACATTGATGTCACAATGGAGTATAGGGAGGAATGGAGATGACACATGCAGGAATAAAGAGAGAAAGAAGAATAGGGAAAGAGAAATTTAGACAGGAGAAATGGCTTGTATGGTAAAAGATGGTGAAAGATACTGTATTAAAAGAATAATGAAACACAAATGAGTAAAAGTGTCATGTATCTCAGATTTTCATGTGTCTTATAAATGGCTTGAACTATGGTAGTTATGTGTAGTTTGGCAATTAAAATATTCCTTAATTGTATTATGTTTCTCCAAACAGAGTAGCTGAATTGCAGGATATTGGAAAGAGATGTTGGAGGGTTGGAGAACAGAAAATACCAAAAGACCATTTATATGGTTGTTTTTGTGAAGAGAGGGGAGATTATACTGGTGATGGAAAGTATAGGGCTATTGTGAGAACAATATTTACTGTATGATGTGCAAGTTATGAGAAACAGCTAGGATGGAAGTTGCTACACGATAGTACAGACTCAATATTCCATAGAATCTATTTGAAGCAAATATTTTTTGTTTCCAGTTTCCTGTAAAAGAGTGTCTTGTACTTGGTCTCTGGCACACTTTACTTAAAGGGATACGGTCATGGAATTTTTTTTTTTCAAATTTAGTAGTCAGTTAATAGTGCTGCTCCAGGAGAATTATGCATTGAATTCCAGTTCTCAAAAGAGCAAACAGATTTTTTTATTTTTCATTTTTTAAATGACATGGGGCTAGACATATTGTCAATTTCCCAGCTGCCCCAAGTAATGTGACTTGTGCTTTGATACACTTCAATCACTCTTTACTGCTGTACTGCAAGCTGGAGTGATATCACCCTTCCTTTTCCCCCCCAGCAGCCTAACAGAACAGTGGGAAGGTAACCATCTAATAGCTCCCTAGTACAAGATAACAGCTGTCTGGTAGATCTAAGAACCGCACTCTGTAGTAAAATCCTATGTCCCACTGTGACTCCTTCAGTTAGAGAAGGAAAAACAACAGCCTGCCAGAAAGCAGTTCCCTCATAAAGTGCTGGCACAAGTCACATGACTGGGGCAGCTGGGAAATTGACAAAAATGAATATAAAACTGAATATAAAAATTGGTTTGCTCTTTCGAGAAATTGATTTAATGCAGAAATCTGCTGGAGTAGCACTATTGCACTATTAACTGAAGCATTTAAAAAAAAAACAAAAAACATTTTTTACCATGACAGTATTGGGCCAAAAATTGCTTCCCTTTTTTTAATTATATTTTGAATTTAATAAGAGTGGAGTTTTTATATTGCTAGCTGCTTTCCATGTATTGCTAAAAATAAACCAAGTGGCAGATGTTTCAAGGGTCGAATTTTGAAGTAATGGGAGTTTTTTAAACTCCTATTACTTCGAAATTTGAAGTAAAAAAGACAAATTGAATTGTATTTAAAAAATTGAAGTAACATTATATTAATTTATGATTATGGTTTTTTTGACCATTTTATAGGATGAAGCTTGGTTAAACAGAAGTATTACATGTGCTTTTACATACCTCCAAACTGTTCAGATGTTTTGCAGAACAGTCATGATTTTGATAGCTTAGCCTGAAGTTACAGATTCTTATTAAAATGTCCAGTTTCTCTTTGATCTCCTGCACTGAACACCAGAAAATTATACAAAGTTTCTCAAAGTAAGTGGCACCTACACTTATATACAATTAATACAATAAGCAGGTATTTTGCTGGAACTCATACTAGCAGCTTAAAGGCCAATTTTACCTTCATTATCTAAACTGTAATAACACATAAAGCATGTCCTTAAAACCCCCAGAAAGGTGTTCCTACTTTCCATAACCCACCAAATGTTGTAAAATGGGCATGGTATGTTGAGTGTGTGACCACATAAATAGGAATGTCCAAAATAATTCACCATTCTACACAGTTGCTCTTTTATGGTAACATTTTTCAAAAGTTACAAATTTTGCTTTTATAAAATTAGAAAATACACAGGGGCTGGTCTTGTTAATATTTTGGTAAGAAACAATTCTCCTCTGCTATGGCTATATTTCTCCTCTGCTATGGCTATATAGAAAGATACAGCAAAAGAAAGATATAGCAAATGTTGAAATTAACTTGCAAGTACAGTTATGATAGTTTAGACGTGGGCCTCTATTAAGTTTATTGTTTTATTACTTTAATGTAAGATAGTATTATCAGTTACCAAAATGAGTGATGTTGCCTTAGGACAGTGGTTGTTGGACTATTTAAGTAGCCCCACTAAAGGTCAATCCTTAGGTCAATGCTCATCACAAGTTTAAAATTATTTAAAACACAGCCGTCAATTCTTAAATCATATTAGATTTCAGCATCAATAAACTTTTCAAATCATTTTCAAATCCTTAGCTTTTGTTTAGCTGCTAAATTTGAGGGGTGTAGTTTTAACAAAATTCAAGGGGCCATACATTTTTTATCACCCTACACTTTATTATAAATATATGGAAGGTCCGTTAAAAAAGTAATCATGTGTTTATATACAGTAGTGGATAATGCACCCCCTACCGTAATTTATAAAGATATTATAAGTCACCGAGGAGTTATGTGACCATATAAAAGCACGAGGCCGCAGGCCAAGTGCTTTGATACAGGTCACATAACTCCGAGGTGACTTTCAATATCTTTATAACTTTCGGTAGGGGGTGCATTATTCATTATAATCTACAGTGTTTCAACTTCCTCTGCTCTATATGAGACTACTCAATGCAACACTTTGTTCCTCTTGTAGTTTTTCATTTTATTATTGTATGATGTAGAGAGGGATATTCTGAGACACTTTGTAATTGGTTTTCAATTTTTTATTATTTGTGGCTTTTGTTATTTAGCTTTTTATTCAGCAGCTAGTTAGTGTGCAGTTTTATCTAGTTGCCAGGGCCCAAATGACCCTAGCAACCATGCATTAATTTGAATAAGAGACTGTAATATTAATCAGAGAGGCCTGAATACAAATATGAGTAATGCATAGCAAACAATAACAATAAATCTATAGCTTAACATAGAATTTGTTTTTTTAGATGGGGTCAGTGACCCCCCATTTCAAAGCTGGATAGAATCAAAGGAAAAAGGCAAATAATGTAAAAACTATAAAGAATAAATAATGAAGACCAATTGAAAACTTGCTTAGAATTAGCAATTCTATAAAATACTAAAATTTAATTTTAAGGTGAACTACCCCTTTATTAAATGACAGAAAGGGAAAGGAATGACAGAAAGGGAAAGGTTGAAGATGCAGGGGGAGGCCAACAGCAGAGATAAACAGAGAGTGGGAGGGGGGATAGTAGATATATGATTGAGGGCACAAGACTGGAGAGGAGGGACAGAGAGGGTGGGAGCAGCAGCCAGAACAAGATGTAAGACTGACAAAATGTGGGAGGGGCTAGGGAGTGTGCCTGAAGAAGGAACTGCAAGTGAGAGGCAGAGCGCAGAAGTATCACAAGCTAAAAGTGACAGATTGTAGGAGGGGCGGAGGAGCTGTGACGGAAGAAGGAACAGCAACTGAGACGCACACGGAGCGCAGAAGGATCAAGAGCAGCTAAGAGTTACAGGGTGTGGGAGGGGCAGATGGGCTGTAACGGAAGGAGGAGGGGGAGCGGAAGAAAGACAGACGAAGAGAGACTAGACATAGGGGAACAGAGGAGGACACTGAGAAAGCAAGCAGCAGAGGGTGGGAGACCGAAGGAGAACATAGAGTTAAGAATAAGGCAGGAAGAACTTAATAGGAGGCGTGAGAAAGCGCGCAGAGCGAAGGCGGAAGTAGGGAAGTGAGGTGGACAGGCAGGAGGAAAAGCAGAAGGGTGAGTGCGGCAGTGACAACTGCTAACACATGAAGTTATAAACGGCGCGTTCTGACATCAGAACGCGCGTTTATAAGGATATAATTTACAGTCTGGTCCCATAGGGAAATAACCAGACTGTAGATTATAATGGTTTAACTCACATAATATTTGAACTGATATACAGATGAATCAATCTTGAATTCAATTTTTTCACTGTATCCAGACACCATTTCTTAGTGCTAAATCCTGCTCTTAGATGAAGCTAGAGTGCAATTTTTTCAGTACTTGCTTCTGGTGGACAAAAGCCATTGCACTCTATCACCATCTAGAGGTAATACTTGGAACTAAAAAAAATGACTCAATAAAATGTGACGTCACAATGGCTTAATCTGTATTACAGATTATACTAGTGGTTCACAAACACTGGGGGTGACATCCTTGGTGTTGGTGGAGGCATGGAATAATGGTGGTGACTGATCTTAAAGGCCTTTATAGGGTGAGATTTGGAGAGCATTACTATTACACTGAAAGGGATTCTGTCGTGATTGTTATGGTGTAGTATTTATTTCTATGTTATACTGTTTATACTGCAAATAATTCACTGTACCATGTTAAATGTCATTCCTAATGTATTTTTTTAGATGCAATATTGGTGTATGTGTGTAGGCAGCCATCTCAGTTAATGTACCCTGGTCAACTGCTTTCAGAAAGAGGCTGGAGGATGGAACTGCTTTGAGGCAGGCTATTGTTTCTCCTACTCAATAAAACTGAAGGTGGGACATAGATTTTTACTATTGAGTGCTGTTCTCATATTTACCAAAGAAGTGTTATCTGGTTACCTCCCCATTGTTCTGCTGATGAGCTGCTAGGAGGAGATGACTCCAACTTGCAGTACAGCGGTAAAGATTGAAATTTATCGGAGCACAAATCACCTGACCTGGGGCACCAGGGAAACTGACAATATGTCTAACGCCATGTCAAGTTTCAAATTTAAATATAAATACATTTTGAACAAGGGATTTCAGTGGAAAAGTCTCCTGGAGCAGCACTATTAAAGGATTCATTTTGAAAAAAAATGTTGTCCCATGACATTATCCCTTTAAAATCACACACTCGGTAAAGCCCTCGAATTCGGCTGAAATTTGATATGCATTTTACTATCTAATGCTTATCGAATAGTTTTAGGCTATTTTTACTTCGATTTCACGAAAAAATTGTGAAATTTCCTCAGATCACTCGAAAAATTCAAGCAGGTGATAGAAAAAAAAGCCTATGAAGGGCTTCCCATAGGCTGCTATTGCAATTTGGTAGGCTCAATCTGGCAAAGTAGGCAGTCAAATAAAATTTTAAAGTTAAAGTACTTTGATCATTGAATGGTTGAATCATTGAATATCCGATCATTCGATCTATTCGATACGCTCAAATTTTGCGTATTTGATGACTGAAGTGGAAAAATTTGCATATTCGAATATCAAAAAAAAATCGTACGGAATTTGATCGAATACGATTGAACTTTGAACTATTCACGTGAATTTTGTAAATTTGCCCCTGAAGGTAAGAGCTAAACTAGAGTGAGATTAAGGGGCAAATTTACTATTATTCCCCAAAATTCCCTCGATTTTACTCCAAGTTCGATAAGCATTCGACCATCGAATGCTTATTGAATTGTTTTAGGGTATCATTTTGCTTGCAATTCGATTTCTCGATGAATTCGTACGATTGGATACCTAAAAAATCGTAAAATTTATTTTGAGCGCTTTGATCATACGAATGTTATTTGAGCAGGACTTAGTCTTTTTTTTTCACCAATTCGCGAATTTTTCGGCGAAGGGAAACGGGTGAGATTCGCCCATCACAAATTTTGATTCCTTCGATCATTCCATCTGTTCGATAATTCGGTATTCAATGATCTCAGAGGCCAAATTAGAATATCCGAATATACAAAAAAATTGTACGATCGGTATTCGGTCGAATTCGATCGAACTTTGATCATTTCATGTGAATTTTGTAAATTTGCCCCTTAGAGTGAAAAATGTGTTTGATGTCCTAGATATAAGCAGAAATTGTACTGAATATCAATCTGTAACCTTCTCATGAGTTAATGGGTGCCCTAACTAAAAGTTAAACCTTTAAAAGTGGGGCTGAAATTGAAAAAAAGTCCAATGACCACTGTAATACAGTAACTTCATACATTGTGGAAAAATAAAACATATCCAACTACTGTAGATACAGGTATTGGATCCCTTATCTTGAAACCTGTTATCCAGATTAAGATATAATTAATCCTTATTGGAAGCAAAACCAGCCTATTGGGGTTATTTAATGTTTACATGATTTTATAGAGACTTAGGGGCAGATTTAGGTTTTAGTTACCTATTATAGTAGATTTAAGGTATGAAGATCCAAATTACGGAAAGATCCATTATCCGGCAAACCCCAGGTCCCGAGCATTCCGTATAATAGGTCCCATACCTGTATGTGCATTCCTTAGCTATCCCATCATTGGATGCTTAATAGGAACATAACCTTTCCAGCCTTGCTGCAGAAGAGTCAATTACCAATCTCCTGTATAACTTTGTCAGTCATAAGAAAAAAAAAAAACTCGTGTTCTAAGCAAAAAACACTTTGGTTTTCTAGTATGTGAGGAAAAACACTCAACAGAGCGACGCAAGGAGCAATGTGCAAAAGTCTAAGAAAATTCAGCTGTGGCAAAATCTCCCAGTACACTAGTTTCTCATTGCATATTATTTTAAATGAAAACACACAATAGCCTATAATAGCCATGTTAATTAAACATCTGGTCAGAGCAGAGCAAAATAACAAACATCGCTTTCTTGTGCCTGGACTTGTGGACTTGTGCACTGTGTACACTAGTATAATTAGAAACGGTCACAAGCTGGCAGAATGCACCAGCAAGTACCAGCAATATGAGACGAGTGTGCGGTTGGGAGCTTAAGCAGGAATACATTCATGAGGATTTACCACATACAAACTGCAGCACACAATGCCGATCACTTTCTAAGCTGTACCACATCCACTCCATTTAAAAAGAGTATTCAGTCCTAGTCCCACACCTTTATTGCAGGTAATTTTTTTCAACTCCTCAACTGGTTTTCCAGCCTGAGTGAACACAGTCTCTTTTATTCTCCACATTTGCTCTGGATTATAGGAAATTCTTCTTCTGTAATAATTGTAGTAAGTCCAATCGTAGGCAAAAAAAGTGGGGACCTTTTCTTCACTTTGAACTCTTTAACTATATTTGCCTAGCTATATTAAAATGGTAAATTCATTTGATTTTCTAATGTTAACAACCTTTGAAACAATGAATTAACTTTTTTGGGGTAGGCAGGTGTAGTATTCAATTTTAAAAATAATAATGAAGCACCCTGACCTTGCATGTATCCTGTACAAAAAATGTTTACACTATAGTGCAATAAAATACTTACTCACCTGAGATCTTTCCATCATTATTGGATAGTATACCGGTAACTGGAAAAAAAGGTCCTAGATGGTGTTCATATTATAGTAAACATACGTCATATAAGTATATAATTGTGCAAAAAGTAAAATATTCATTTTACAAAAGCCTTCTGTACTTATCATGGCTAACATGCAGGTGTTACCTATTTGTCTTATAGCGAGAGAAGTTATAATAAGGCCTACCAGTGTATGTCAATGAAAGTATGAATATGTATATAATGGGACTTCATTGAAACTGCTGAAAAGGTAGAAACAATGACAACCAATATAATCAGACACTGGCAAAGTGTTACACTGGCATCCTGAAACCTGCTTTTTGACCATGTTCACCCACTATTAGGACAACTTAATCCAGGAAAATGACATACAAGTATTGGATCCGGAAACCTGTCATAGAGAAAGCTCTGAATTAAGGAAAGGCTGTCGCCCATAGACTCCATTTTATCCAACTAATAAAAATGACCAACATTTTTAAAAATGTAGTAATAAAACATTAGCTTGCATTGATCCAAACTAAGTTATAATTAATCTTTACTGGAAACAAAATCAGTCTATTGGGTTTATTTAGTATTTACATGATTTTCTGGTACAGGTATGGGATCTGTTATCTGGAAACCTGATATCCAGAAAGCTCTGAATTACAGAAAGGTCATCTCTCATAGACTTTATTATAATGAAATAATCAAAATTTTTTAAAATGTTTTTCTTTTGTCTCTGTAATAATAAAACAGTAACTTGTACTTGATCCAAACTAAGATATAATTAATCCTTACTGCAAAGCAGAACCAGCCAATTGGGTTTATTTAATATTTACATAATTTTACATAATTTAGGGGCAGATTTACTTATCATCACATTTTTTTAAGGGCTTTGTGGTTCGAAAATGGACCTGTTTCGATCGATTGAATAAAAATTGTTCGAATAGAGTGATTCAAAGGATTTTTCGCGAAATCCTTCGAATTTCTAGGACAATGGCAATTCAGCAGTTTTAAAGTGATTCAAATGATTTTTAAGGGCCAGTACTTTGAAAATGCTAATTTTTCTATTCAAATCAAATGTTGGCCTATTCGATAGTTGAAGTGGCCCAAAATTACTTTGAAATTTGAATATTTTAAATTTGAATTTTATTCAAATATTAAATTGCCCCTTAGTAAATATTCCCCTTAAGGTATGAAGATCCAAATTATGGAAAGCTCTATTATCTGGAAAGACTCAGGTCCTGAGCATTCTGGATAACTGGCCCCATACCTTTAGTTACATTAATATTAATTGTCTTTTATTTTTTTTTTATTGGATTTTCTCCACAACTCTCTCAGCTGCAGTTTATACTTCCTTCACACATTTCACTTCAATACCCTATTTCGACACCCTTTTCCAAAGGTGATTACCCATCAATCTCTACACCTATACTGTCTTTTTCAGCCTCAGTAAACATATCCCCAGTTATTCTTCACAAATGGTCTATCTCAGGGAGCATTCTGGATAAGACAATCCTTCCCTTTAGGTTCTGTTCACCTTTGATTTATTTTAGATGACCTGTAGAATATTGAATCATAAATGGGAAACCATGTATGGGATGCAAAGCATGAAACGTTGACCCCTACTAAAATGGGAAATGTCATTTCACTGTCTATGTCACAAAAGAGATTATATCTATGGAAATGGACACTAGAATTATCTTAAGTTCCAGCTTGCTGTGTCATATATAGTAGTGGTCATTATGGTGAGCATACTGTACATCTGCATTGCCCCTTTCATTGCAGAAAATGGAAACCACAATTGTTTGCAAATGAACTGCAAGTTATTTTTATTAACTTCAGATGCCTTACAAGCAAAACTTCACTCTGTCTGGAACCTTACAGCTTAATTTATGAAGTGTTACATTTCAAATATACAGTATATCACATTATACACACCATGATGTATAGTGTTGGATGGGGATACAAATACACAAATTCTGGTGCTGCTTTAAGTAACACTAATATTCTATTATATTTCTGAAAGCATTCTTCCATGTAAAATGAATGAATTCTAGATCATTGCTACCTACTGTTCAAAACTCACCCTTGCGGAGCCAGCAGATGATATCCCAAAAGCTAATCTGATATGTCTGGTTTTTGGGATAAAAGTATAGTTGCCAACATACATACAGTAACAAAGAAACTTTAAAGGACAAAATAACGTTTGTAGAAAACTACAACACAAGTTTACTGTGTTACACGGCACCCGGAGCAGAGACATGAACAGAGAAACTAAATCATGGAAACACATTTACAGGCATCTGAAGAAAACAGCTTGTGAGATAGTGTGGGATAAAAGGTTAGTATCTTATAGTTGCTTACACCTGTGTTAGTCCTGCATTTTTTGCTAGTACCAGTGGAGCAATAGGCATACCATAGATTTGCAATTTTGCTCACAATTCATCTGCAGTTGTAAGCCCAAGTTTATATTTTATATTTCAGGAGATGGTCTTTCATGTAAACAGGGATGGAAATGAGGTTTTGGTGGAGTTTGAAAATTTCTTGGAAACCTTCAAACTGGAAATACTATGATTCATTCAGTGATCACTAGCTCCATTTAGGCTGACTTGGTAGCTGATCTGCTAAAGGTTTTTGGTTGACTTTCTCTGGATCACTTTCAAAGCATTAGCAAAAGAGCCAACTAAAAGTATGTCTTTAATATTTTTTATCTCTACTAGCAATGGAAGAAACTGACCATTTTGGCTTTGCTAAAATTCACTAGTGCTGAAAACAAGAGTTTTTTCACACTTCACGCCTTCTTTTTTCAACTATAAATTAGAGCCTATGGCCGTTTTTTCATGGCAAAATGTTCATACCTAGGGGCAGATTTAATATTGGTCAAATTTCGAAAGAAAAAAAAACAATCAAAATTCAACCAGGGAATAGTGGGGGAATAGTGGGGAATTAAAAAAATTTGAATTAGAATTTCGAATTTGAATTTTTTTAGCGCAATTCGATCGATTGAACGAACGAACGATCGAATAGGGAAAATTCAATCGAATTTTTCTTATTCCATCTTAGGGAATGATCCCCATTTTGGTAGGTTTCACCTGGCGAAGTAAGTGATCGAATTTAAATTTAAAGGGGAAGTATTCGACCATCGAATTTTTGAATATTCGAATAAAATTAAATTTGAATATTCGAATCATTCGAATTCGAACATTCGATGGTCAGATTTGGTCAAAGTTGCCTAATTTGCATATTCAAAATTTGAATTTGAATCTTTTTGAAAATTCGATCGAATATTCGAATCCCTCATGTTAATTTATGTGAATTTAGTAAATCTGTCCCCTAATGTCTATTAATGTTTTTTGCAAAAAAATATAGTTAAAAGGGTTGTGTCCTTTTTTGTTTTTATAGTAACCTACACTTCTGAGAATTTTGAGGGAAATTGTTGCATTATTTGGCTTATATCCCTACAGAGAAGAATTTGTTTTACTCTTTACACAATTCTTTTGAGGATTTGTTAAATCTAAAAAAATACTAAACACTTGCTGTGCATTTGTAAATTATTTAGCAATTTGGAAGCTAGCAATTTAAGAAAAGCACTCTTATGAACATGTTTTTGAATTCTTTCCCATTAATTGTGAAAGTGTTAACGGTCTAAGACCATGACAATGTCAGGACTTATAGAGACTGTACTAATGGTTGTGCATCATGTATTGCAAAGCAATGACCTCCATTCATCTTCACTTCATTTTATGGTAAAAAAAAATAGCCTTTTGAAAATCTCTCAAAAAAGTTAGATTTAGCTTTTTTAAGTGCTTAAAACCTTCTATATTCTGCATGCACCACTTGCTTAGTTTATCTTCCACACCATTAAATACTTTTCAAAGTTTCATGAATCTATTTTTTAAATGTTGCCAGCTTGTCAGATTTATAAGTCACCATAACGTGTTATTTTTAAAAAATTATCTTGTCAGTTTCCACATGACAGTAACAAAGGCAGGTATCAGCATTTTTCTTTTGATTATGTTAAAAATGATTCTATTATTTAACTAAAAGATGACAGCACTCATTAAGGCTTAATGAAGGCCCTTGGTAATTTTAGACTGAATTTATTACAACAATTTTTGTACGTTACTTCTGCCTCTTTTTAAGGGATGTGATTTCAGAATTTCCTTTCATTTCTTGGCAAAATAATTTACATTAATGACAAACAATGTACTTATACACTTATATTTTCTATTGTGCTTACAATAGTAGATAGGAACTATTTACAGGTATCAAGATACAGGTGGAAAAAACTATCCTATTGAGTTTGTTTATTGTGTACATGGTTTTTTAGTTTACTTAAAGTCACAAAAAAAACTGATAATAGATCCTATACCTATATATAACAGTTGTCACTTCAATTTTAAAGACATATTATGACAGGTGGTGTCACATATCCGGGACTAGGCATTCTGGCTCTTTGTATAGATGTAGGTACACCACAGGAAGTGAAATGGTTCAATTGTTTTGATGGTTAGCTAGAACTGCTCTAGTTGCGAACAGCCACATTATAGGATGTAAATATGAGACTATGGGTACATCAATTTTGGAAGCAAAATACTTAATCACAAAAAATATTCCATTCTTGAATGAAGCAATATACTTAAGTTATACCTCCAATGAGCTTAAGCTCTATACACCAAAATATTCAACAAGTTGTTGCTATAACATATTTCAACAGCTGCATTTGTGTCGTTACAGGTACATAAAGTTTTCTCCTCTCCTAGCTTCCTCAGTGTGTTTTCAATAGGAAATACACATGTCTATATCTATAAATGCAAGACCCCTAGATGTTTATTTATTAAAGATTTGATTTGGTTTTAGAGGTTTTTGGAACAACAAATTCTAAAACCACTATTTTCATTGAATTTATTGAAAGATCTAAATATAAAAGGGCATAGAAAATAAAGCAATGAACAATGCACTACAAAATCCAAATATCTCAAAAACCTAAAAATTTTAAAAAAACTTGAAAACCTCTAAAGATCTGAAATTATTTCAAGTGGTCCAATAGGATGATTGCAGCTCCCATTAACTTCTATAGGACCTTGATAACATTTACTTGGCAGAGGTGTTTGTGGTTTTTACACTTAATACATAATACATAATAACAATCAAATAGGAAATAGTCGATCAAACTATAAAATCATTCGAATCGAATGATTCAAACGATTTTAACCATTTGATGAAATTTTTTTATTCGATCTGAGATAATTAAAACTGATTCGGTACGTTGAAACTGACGAACTAGGCAGTCGAATAAAAATTTAAAGGGGAAGTTATTTGACTGTCGAATATTCGAATAGATTTTAATTCGAATTATTCGAATCATTTGATTCAATCAAATTTTCAAAATTCGATGGTCGAAGTGGTCTTCAAAAACATTCGAAATTCAAATTTGAATCTTTTTGAAAATTCGATTGAATTTTGAATCATTCATGTGAATTTGATAAATTTTCCCCATTGTGTATGTGTCATACTGGTTGTCAAGATACAGTCTGCTGAATTAAGCCAGCATCTAATTGTGCTAGTGTTTATGTTTCCAAGGCAATAGGCTAAGTAATCTTGCTTCATCACTGTGCTGAATGTGTGTCTGTGGAAGTGATGCTAGCGGGTGTGATGTCACATACCTGAAATTGAAGTGCACATGAGGCTGCTGACATCTTATTCACTATGGCAGGGATTCCCTAACCTTTTTTTACCTATGAACCACATTCAAATGTAAAAAAAGTTGGAGAACAACAAAATAATGAATAAAGTTTCTAGGGTGTCAATAGAATGCATTGGTATGCTCTATGTGGACTAGCAGCTTATAGGAGGTTCTTTATGGCAGAAAAGAATGAGGGTGCTTGTTTCATTGGTGAAAGAGAAGGTTTTATTTCAATTTCAAATTTCATGTAAGAAGATTACCTGGAAACCAATTCCTTTCTAATACAGGCAGAGAGAATAGCTTTGCAAAGATGAAGCCAAATCACAATTCTTACTGTGTTACCTGATGACACACTGTATGCACTATTTTTTTTTAAGTATTTAAATGTAATCACTCAGTAGATGTGAGCAGTTTTGTGGGCAAAGTGCCTGACTGTATTATAATCTAGTCATCCTGATTCTTTCTGAAGCATCCGCAATGTGTTGTTAAATGGGAATTATGACACAGCGAAAATTAAAGAGGCTCTTAAATATCATACTGTTAAGCATGCTTCATTTTGTCTCCACACTGGACAATTGAAATATGCACCTGGCTCTACGATAGCTTTTGCTATCACCAGTGTGTATTGTGCTGAACTATAGAAGGAAAAACTGAATGTCGGGCAAAGTCTGCTCATTAGTCTGCAGAATGGAGACAGCAAGGTGTCTGTGTGTCTCAGTTTAGATGAAGCCACTGCTGCTAATTTATATTGTACATTTTTGATGAAGTTTTCTTTTTCCTCCATTTGACATCTAGAGGTTTACACAGCCTGAGGCAGCAGGATAGAATAAAAAAGAAAATTACCAGCACTAGATATAACTTTATCCTACATGAAAAAAGTATTCATTAACAAATACTCAATTGTGATGTAGCAATTTCTAACAAAAAAGTTGTGCCATATTATAACTTTTTAAAATTATTTTTATTTGGGGAAAATATGGCATTATCTAACACAATTAGTTGTATAATACAAGTTTAGTAGTACTGGATTACCCTCAGAACAAAGAAGGAAGTTAACCCATGTGTCTTCTGAATGACCCAACTTTTTAATATATACTGCTTACCAAATAGACCCAAATCAATAGAATTACTTTATTTGAGTCTCTATCTCAGTAAAAGAGACCCATACACGTGGGACATGACTTCCATTCTGAATAAACTTCTAGACTACATATTTTAAGTTAGGTCAGTAGTAAGAACCTTTAGTTGTAGTTTTAGTTACTGCCTACAGCCTAAAACAACTGCAGTCAATGGAATATATAGTTGGTCATCTTTTTATATGATTATTGTAGAAGGACATTTTTTTTTATTTCTTATACAGAATGTTCTAGACCTGGGAATTTCATATACGGAATATTTTAGATATTTGTATCCCCATACCTTCACTAAAATAATTGTAACAATAATTAAATCCAATAGAATTCTTACGTTGGATCAATTATAATGTATTTTACAGGCAAAATAAATTACTTTTAAAGGGGCATTTCATATTTAAGTTAACTTTTAGTATGATGTAGTAAGTGATGTTTTGAGACTATTTGCAGTTGGTTTTCATTTTCTATTATCTGAATTCTAGGGTTCAAATTAACCTAATTTGAATAAGAGACTTTAATATGAATAGGAGAGGACTGAATAGAAAGACAAGTAATGAAAAATAGCAATAACAATAAATTTGTAGCCTTACAAAGTATTTGTTTTTTAGATGGTGTCAGTGACCCCCATTAGAAAGCCGAAAAGGGTAAGAAGAAAAAGGCAAATAACTCAAAAGGTATAACAAATAATGAAGCTCAATTGCAAAGTTTCTATAACATAGTAAAAGTTAAAGTTATATAATTAGTTAATTAAAATGAAGTCTGTGGGAGCTGGCCTTCCTGTAATTCTGAGATTTCAGGATAACAGGATCTCGTACCTGCACCACAATCATTTGTATTCAAATTATTAACAATACCCCCCTTCCCCAAAAGTTAACATGTGGAGTAAGCTCAGCTTGTTTACAGAATTTTATAGGCAAACATCAATTACTTGTAATTGATTAGATGCTTGTAATGCTTTCAAACAACCCATAGGTAATTTCGATGGATAAATAAAACAACATTTGGCAATGGGTTCAGCCCTACTATTCCCATGCGGAAAGCATTAACTAATGAAAAATAAATTAGTCTATTCTTGTGCCTTACCACCAGAACACAAGGGAAAACAAATACCTTCCCATGATTAGCAAAATTATAGGCTTATAGGCTCACTATTTTTAAGCTGTTGATGCAGCCAGAGACATGTTTAGTTTTTATAATATTTGCATCAGAAGTGTGAAAAGGAAATTAATTATTTGCATGGAGACTCTCGAAGAAGCCCTATGTCCTTGAATATATATTAAGCATTTTGTATAATAACTATCATTATAGGCTAAAAAGATTGCAGTAATGAAAATCCAGCACACTGAAAAGCAGGGCATTAATCTCCCAGGAGTACCCTGTTTTTATCACATTCAATTGCAAATTTACTGTAAGTGGGAACTAAACAGGGCTCACATTTCAAAGAAAAATAGATTTGCAATGATCATCGTAACACAGGATAATGATAATACTCCAGAAATAATAGTACTGAATAGTCAGCAGAGTTTGTCAAAGACCTGAGACTTAGCTAGAAGCCTTTAATTATGTAGGGGTCATGTATAGTAAAGTAATGCATTATCTTTTTTTGTAGAATTTCTACTGTAACACTTGTGGGAGTTTCTAAATGCCGATAAACCGCAAACAAACTTTCATTATGATTACTTATAAAGAAGTAGCTTATTTGCATAATAATTCATAATAATGGTATTTTGGGAAGGCAGTGGGTCCCCAAGTAGCAATTAGGGGGTTGTTTATCAAAATCCCAAATTTTCTCATGTTTTAAATAAAAAAAGTCAGGTCAAATTAGGATCCATAATATACCCTTATCATTAAAAAAAATGAAAAAATTGGATCAGGATCAGGACACACGAAAACCAAAACATTTTTGGATTGTCATGTGAAAAATCTGAAATTTTTATTTTTGATTGTAAAATCAGCGGAAAACCCAGAAATATTCAGCTTATCGTACCAAACCCAGTGCAGACCATACATAATATTAAGGGCACATTTACTAAAAGTTGAAGTGAATTTTCAAATAAGATTAGAATTTTTAAAAATTCGAATGTATAAGTTATTTTCGGCTACTTCGATGATCGAACAGCCCAAAATTCGATTCAAATTGAAAAAATTTGAATTTCTAAGTACTCTCCTTTTTATAAAATGAATTTTGAATTAGATAATTTCCCACCTTAAAGCTGACAATTGTCATTGTAGCCTAAAAGGGGGGGGGGCTCCTGAAAGCTTTCCTGGAAAATAGTAAATATGCCCCTAAATCTCGATAAATAATCTCTTAAACAATAATTTCATAAATTAATTAATTATTCAAAGTTTTTTTTGACTAGAAAATTCAAATAAAAGCTTAAGTACACAGAAAGAAATGTTTTATTAAGAGATGATATTTTATGAACTCATACACATATAAACAGGATTTGGATGTGTTTATAACATATATAACACAGTGTGATCTCAAAATATCTCTAATTAGCTTCCTAGCTACCTAAGGGTATAATTTGGAACATGGGGGGAAATTCACTAAGAGGCGAAAATTTGCTAGCGTTGCAAGAAGCAATTCTTACTTTATCTAAAATTAGACTTAATTAGCATTGAGAGTTGCTAGTTGTAAAATCCCTTGAGAAGATGCTCTACCCCTGGATCATCCCAAGATACATTTTGTCAAGAAGCATTGTCAAGATCCAGTTTCTTTTTCCAAGAAGTTATTGATGCGCATTATATGTGGGTGTGTTATTTATAAAATTAAAAAGAAGAAAAAAAAAACATTCATACACTGTATATACAGTAAAATATGTAAAAAGGATGACTGTGTTTTAACAAAAATGGGCCACTGAAGTTGTTTTGTATCATATGCTGCCATTGTGGATGTTAAAGCAGACCTGTCTCATAAAAGACATAACAAGCTGTATAATAAAAATCCTTTTCAGATTAAAAATTAGACCCAAATTATTTTTATTAAATGTCCATGCTATTAAAATATAAAAGTCATATAAAAGTCTTAGCTGACTTTTACTTTCTATTCTAGATTTCATTGTGCTCCCCACATTCCAATGCCCTCCTAACCATCTAATTGTGAAGTCAGCACATGGGAGGGGGATATCAGGTCCCCCATTCTGGAACAAACAAGATTTTGAAATGATGCGAAGCCAGCCTTAATTACAGTGCCTCCAAAATGTCACCAGTCTGCTGTGATTGTGAATTCCAATTTCAAAAAAACAAGATTCTAATAGTTTTTATTATTTTTGCTTCAATAACATCATAAAACAGTATTTGGAATTATTTCTTAAGGTTACCGTTCCTCTTTAAAGAGACACTAAGGGGCAGATAAACTAAAAGGTGAAGTGACTAATGCTAGTTAAATTCACCAGCGTGGCATAATTTTGTTACTTCGCCAATTTACTAACGAGCACAGGCAACGGAGATGCAGCAGAGGAGATGTGCTCCAGCATTGCTTCGCACTCAAATGCCAGGAGAATTTTCACTCTGGCGAATGGACGTAACTCTACAAATTCTTTAAGATGAGATTATTACTGAATGTTACCTCTTTTGCCAGACTTGCCTTCACCAGCTCTGACCTGGCGAAGTGCATTGGAGTGCATAGAACATCCTCAATCTTCAGTTATTTACATCATAATTTTTTAGTGTAATATCTTTAAAGTACAAAAAATGGTGTCTTTTTAAATTTAGGGTGTTAGGCTGCAAAAGACATACAAATATTTTTGGGGCACCCGGTTTTCACCATACATTTTCTACCATATGGCACATTATTTAACTGTGTAGGGTATTAAAACAACTCTATTGACTTTATTAAGGGTCCCTCGGCATGTCTAGTTATCAGTGTAAATTTGATGTATTAGATGCAACATGTAACATAAATAGCTCCATTCCACTTTAAATTGACCGCCGTATGCAAATTAGCCTGAGAGAAAGAACTCTAGTGAAGTTGCTCTAGGCAGAATTGAACACTAGCACAGCTTCAATTTGCTCGCTCTGCTGAAGTAACGCTAGAGAAAATTTGTCAGTGTTCAGCGCCCTGGACGAAACTTCGCACTTTAGTGAATTAGCATTGTCTGAGTGAATTTTTGTCTGGCGAAGTGTTGTGATGGCTGCTAAGCTGTCACAGGCAAAATTATACTCTTTAGTGAATGTGCCACTAAATCTCTCCATTTTTCAGAATTGTGTTTAAATCAGGAGGATTCCTTTTCTACCATATATTTATGGCCATTCTGATTACATTTCATAAGGAAATCCAGGGAGCAGTCTCTGTCAAAGATAGAGTCATATTTTGCCCTATTGAGCTGGCCATGCCCAGTGACATCATTCCAGATCGTCAGAACTTCTAGGTTAAATTTGACTTTTTGTAATGGGATTGTTAAACCAACTAGAATTTTGTAAACAGAAGGCAGCATGATGACTGCCTGGTGTGGGACAATGTGAAAGGTGTTATCTTGCACTTTGTTCCTTTCCACAGCATAGTAAGGATAATGGGATTGGCATAAAATTTTGCATCAATATGGCAAAAACCCCTTTAAAATAAGTAGAAAACATTACCCAGAGAGCATGATGCATCATAAAACTTTAACATAGTGTTTTTTTTTATTGCCCACCATACTATTTGCTATTTTAATCACTTTCACATTACCCCCTCTATAGCTGTCACTGTTCAGCTTAACTGGTCCAAGTAACAGGTATAAGTGACACAAGGAAGGCGTTATTAAGCCTTCAGCTGTATAACTCATCCATATTGGTCACAGCTGTTGATAAAATATGCCCTTACTGCTAACAAGTAGCTTCTGTGTTGTGCTTGTAGATTAGTTTTCCGGCCTGTTCTGCATTCTTTATCTTCATCATTGCGCCAATCCTTTAATTTGTGAAATCTTCTGCATAGCGATTAGATAAATCACAGTTAAGGAGGTTTTTACAAAGAAATTATTCTGGAAGCTGCTCAATATAGCTTTCAGGCTCAGAAATTCCTCTCTCTGTCACATCGGAAACATGTTTAGGATTCAAAACCAAAACACTGACCTTCAGCTAATTGAAGATGCCAAAATTTCAAAATGCAAGACAAAAAAGTATTTACCTTAATTAAAAAAAGGTTGCCTCGGATACTTTCTTTTTCTGAATTGCATATGAACGGCAGAGTTAGTGTTCTCATTATACTGTCTTTTGAAGCTGCCACCTTAGCTGGAAGCTTCGGTAGGATGAATATATATAAGCATTATAAGCATTCTCTGTAGCTTTAAAATATGCATGTAGCTGCAGAAGGTACAGAAATATGGATTTTATAATTGATAACCACTCTACATGATTTCAGCACTTGAAAACCTTTTGGAAAAAAAAGTTTGTTTTGTTTGTGTATGCCTGTGTGTTTATATCTCTAGACTCCCAACAACCTGTTAAAATTACAATAACACGATCAATGGAATAGTGGTATATCTCTGTATGTGTAGTAATAAACATGCTTGTGTTTTTGCAAATATTTATGTGATAGTAATAATTAGCATTTATATAGTAATATGAATATACTTTGTCTTGGTTTATGAAATTAATGCAATTATTGATTTCATTTTTTGTGCACTATAGGGGTCAATAATATCCACTACTGCAGTTGCGTTTCTGCTAATTTCCCTGCAGTCAAATGAAACCCCATTCATTAAAGGAACTTGCATCAAAATGCACTCTTTACACCAGGTAGTTGCACTTGGTGCCACTCAGGCTCAGATTTGTGGAAAGGCCACAAAGGCCGGACTATGGCGGCATGATTTTATGGTGCGGCATGTTGCCCAACCACATGCAGTTGGTTCAGAAAATCTGGGGATGCACAGGAGATAAAGTTACATTTCCTGTGCGCCAATCCCCAGCGCTCAGGTAAAAATTTGCACATGTGCACAAATGAAGGGGTGGGGGCAAGGGCAACAAATGGCAGCAGTCCTAGGGGCCTCCACTTTGTAAATCCGGCCCTGATGCCACTTAGTCCTTCCTGCCTCCTGTTCCAAGTCAAGAGCAGTTATACCTATTGACAATGAGGAGCCCTGGAATTACCACTACTTCTAGACCAGGTGGTAGCTTCAGGGATCCCTCCATGGCCTGTATTACTAAGCACAGGGCCCTTGAGTCTAAAGAATTGGACACATGCACCTGAACACTGGAAATGACATCAAGCATACTTGCCAAACTTTTAGCACAGTTTGCAATTAACAGTAAAGTATGAGTGCAACTGCATCATGTACAAGCTCCCTTGAGACCACAGCTAGACTGGGAAAAAAATGTTACAATATAGGAAAAAAAACCTGGCATTTGCATTCAGAATTTTTGTTCACTTTATCTGTGGACATAAAGTTTATGGGTTAAATTGCAAAGTGACCCAGATATATATTTTGTTTCACAAAATGAAGTCCTAATGTTTCAGTCAGCACTCTGACCTTTCTCAAAGTGAATATCATAATAAACTTTGACCTTTTTAACACCAAGTGATGGTGGGGGACAGGGAGTAAATATAACTAAGTTAAATTAGTACAGTGTATAATATTAACATCAATGTTCATAAACAATACTTGTCTTTTTGACAGATACAATATCAGTCAGTGATATATACACAAGATATCTATACTAAAAAAATACGTAATATTAAGCAATCAAAACATTAACCAGTTTCATCACAGAGTAAAAAATAAAAAGCCTGTAATGAACCTGTTAGTATGGCTTAACAGTTGGGGCAGTCACAAACTTTCCTCAGAAATACAGTACTTAGATATGGATTGATCAAAAAGTAAATGATCATGATTAACATAGTCTACAAAAGATATATATATATATATATATATATATATATATACCCCACCTTGTTTTACATTCTATAGCAGTGGGTGGATCAGTATGACCTTTGTGATGTGAGTTAATGTGGAATGAAAAAATACAATAATCCCCTCTATTAAAAACACATAGAGAAACAGAAAAATGATTTATCAGTGTATGTTGCAACCAGGAGTTACAAGACGTTGACATTGATATGAAAATATCACTTTTATGCTTTATAAATCCATGGCAACTGAACATTAGTTAAAACCTCACAGCCTTAAACTAAGTTCTAACTCATAATTATTTTTTTACTGAAAGTTAAAACTTTACTGAGCTATTTTCACATTTCAGGAACTGATCTGGTAATGCCATTATTTGTTATGTGGATTTAAAAGAGAGGGAAAAGGGAGTATGAGTTGGGAGTAAAGAAGAGGTTATATAATAATAATAATGTAAATTAATGTCTAGCTGTTTTTTCTTGTACTCTAACTATGAATCTTTATAATGCAAAGTGTTGCTTTGCCTCTGGCAGAAAATATTGTATGCATGACATGTTGATTGTGGAGCTAATGTCTCATCCAGTGAAAAATGGTGTCCCTGTGAAACAGCGATGTTTAAAATACTCTGTAATATATGCATAGTGGACCCGGTTTAATGTCATAGTAGAATATGAATGATCAACACATTTAACTACAGAGCAGTAGTTTTTTTTTTTTTTTTACTTTTCCTATTTAAAATATTATATTAGGGCCCTCCTTAGCCAAAAGCAAGGTTACAAAAAAATTAAACCATTGTTGCATCTCTTATATAGCCATAGCTCCAAGAATAAAGAGGGCAGAAAATCAATATTCATTCCAGTGTGATCTTCAAGTAGGGCTTCCAATAGTATTTAGCAGAGAACAAGGCAGTCTCCACAGGTCTCACCGGCCTTTGGTCTGGAGAACCTCAGGTGCTGCTTAGGGTCAGAGTCTTGACCTTTTCTGGTCCAGCTGGTAAAAAATAGACTTTATGCCAATGCTAGTAATACAAAAGAAATGCAGTACAACAGAGATAGTGACAACACTATGATATACAGTAGTAGTAATGTGTGGGTTGGGCTGAAACCCAAAGACTTACCTACAAGTTGAGGGGGGGGCAACCAAAGGCCATTTACTGGCATGTTGTTGACCCAAATTGCCATCACACGGCCACTCCCACAACCACTCCATACTATTCCAAACCCCACAAGTTACAGTGTGGAAAATGTGATGGCCCAGGTTTGGTGTGGGTTAGATAACTACAGGTTAGGTTTGGGTGACTGAATATTTTAAAATCTGCAAATCACTCAATCAGACACATTTATACAGTATGGGAATAGCCATGAGCAGTATTTGTGTGTTTTTCTTTACTACATGGCTGACAGCTGCTCTTTCAAAATGGCAAACAGATTTGTGCCTTAGTTTAATTAATCTTATTTCTAGCATTAAAGAAGGACATATACACTACTCAACACATCTTTCCTATACAAGCTAAGTTTCCAAAGGAAACACCCTATGAAGAATGTTTCCTTGACTTAATAAGTAATAAGTATATACTATCCATACTGTGCTTTTATCCACTAACCCAGTGTGAACTTTTAGAAAAACTTCATAAAAACATTGGTGATCCTATTTATGTAATAGTG
This sequence comes from Xenopus borealis, assembly GCA_024363595.1. Lineage (NCBI taxonomy): Eukaryota > Metazoa > Chordata > Amphibia > Anura > Pipidae > Xenopus > Xenopus borealis. The sequence goes on along the minus strand of CM044434.1, from coordinate 14,763,000 downwards.
ACAGGAGTACTTTACATAGTACTTGCGGAATGTCCAAATAATGTCAGCAATGACCCACACACAAACTGTTTTGTGTCTCATGATGATATTTAAGTAAAAAAATTCTGGAGACCATGAATAATATAATACAGACTGACTCAACTAGGAAGAGATTCACAACTGTGTTCTTCTGTGCAGCATTTTTCTAAATGAAAGTGCAGTGCTAGGCATACAAATTCCCAGACAGTATTGGCTCCTTGTAATTGGTGTGTCTGTTAATTATCTATTTTGTAAAACCACTGGAAAACTTTACAGCCAAAATTTCCACATGAAAAATGCCCATAGACTATAAAATTTCCCCATGAAAAATAATAGACTCCAATTAGTTCTGCACAGAAAGAATTGCTTCAGAAAAAAATTGGCAAAAAGGTCACCATGAAAATCCACCCATTGGCTCCAATGTATTTGCATGGTTGACACAAGAAAATCAATGCAAAAATATGCCTAGTAACTTCTGAATACTGACAACGCATCAGTAAACCTATAAATGCATCTTAAAACTAATATTTTTCAATAATTTAAAGCTGTAAAACACATTTTAGACCAAGCACAACCTACTTTAAAATGTTCTTGCTTGCTATCCCACTCAGAATGCTTTCCTTTTGCCTTTACATTTCTGGTCTTTTGTTGGTTGACATAGTTACCTTTGTAAACTATTGTATATTATGTTAGTAATGCAGAAGATGCATTGGTCAGCCAGACATAGTTGGCAATAGCATTTTATTGACAAGCCCCTATATTTTCTTATGGCTGTTACAGAGTTAAAAAGGAACAGTAAACTCATCCAAACTCTGATCTAAGTTTAATTCATAACAGGCACATATAAGTTTAAAATGTCTATATATGTTGTCATTTATGTTGTAAGGTCCACTGTAACCACACATTTTCCAGCAAGGGTATGATGAGGACCCTTTAAAATTAAGGCTATAAAATCCCATTATAACATAAACATAAATCCTATTATCCCATCAAAATATCTCTTCATTGTTACTATGACTTTTTTACATTTATTTTAGAATTAAAGTCACAGACAATTTCACTTGAAAATACACTTTTGGTAGCATGAACTCCAGGTTGGATTATTTTGGCATAATGCAACTTTCTGCCCATGGGATCTTTTATTCAGAAGAGGATATTTGCATTGTAATGTTGTGCTTGGGGGATGAAATTTTAGGATTCTTTCTTCTATTTTAGTGACATGGTGTGTCTGTATGTACCTGAAGCTGAGCTGCAAAATTGGAAAAGCTGCCTCAGGAGAATCTTATAAAGAAAGTCAATTAGAGGTGCAACTATATTTTGCAATTCTGCTGCCAAGGGGCAGGTTTTATAAACTCCCAAGCTGTTTAGATAACAACAAGATGAGTTTTATTTTTTCTCCCCAAAAGCTGCAAATTTTGAATTTTCTGACTTCTAAATGCACAAAACAAGTCAGGTACGTATATAAACCTTCCTTCTGTAAATATTTCACACCCCTAATCTTATCATACACAAATAATTTGAGATCTGTGTTTAGAATTGTTGAAACTTTCCAAAAACACCCAGCGGGCAAATTTTGGACAGCTGAGCTATTTAAGATAGTAGAGCACAGGAACAACAGATGCAGGTACCAGCATCCTAATAGGAGTTTAAGATATCCTGAGGTACAGTAGCCACATTTTGTATTAGAAAATTACTCCTCAGATAACTATCTGGGATAGTTTGAGATATCCATTTGACATACAATAGTTAC
>CM044434.1:14741317-14759459 GCA_024363595.1 Xenopus borealis | reverse complement strand
ATGTCATGTCACTTCATGAGACATTTACTGAATTGCATCCAAACTTGAATCTTTGTCTATGAGTTTTCACAAGAAAACTCCTTTCTCACTGAATGTTTGAAATGATGGAAAACACTTTTTTCCAATTCATTTTACTGTCAGCAGAGAAGTCCCAGGGGAGTACTTGCTAACCATTACCTCTCTTCAGGCTTCTCACTGCATCTACAATAACATAGAAATCACTTACTCCTAGCTCAGCCTAGCTGTTTGCTGTTACAGTCACCCATTGTGACATTAGCCTACATTTATGTACATAGCCTATTACTATTCAAGATATTTCCATAGTAAGTTTTGCATTGTACCTTGTTCTATATTTTTAATATAGAGAAGGATACAAAGAGCTGCTTGCATGGAGGAGGGACAGGGTCACGAGTGGCAAGTGCAAATTTGCACCCTTTAGTTCTCCAGTGTTTGCAGCCTGTTCACCAAACATTAGCCCATTGATAAGCTACAGATGATATTTTAATGCCCAACTGAGGGAACAAATAATTCTTATATAAGGCGAAATAGTGTCAAAAAAGCCCATTATACTTGGTTTAATAGATAGAACAGACAGTAAGAGTAATTATAATACAAATGTGTTTTTTTCTCTCTCTCTGGAGACAGTTTCATGTGTTTCTGGAAAAAATGTTTTGCATAAATAAGAAATATTGCAATGCAGAATTTTCTCCATGATCAATAAATAAGAAATCAGAAACACTTTTATTCAGATATGAAGACTCACATGTTATATTGTTACCTATGTGATAGTTTTCCAGCCTGACAGAGAACTAATTACTTTAAACTTAAATCCAGCACCAAATGATTTAGAGAATGGGTTACATCTGCTATAATGTAACATGACATAAGAACCTTGTATAAAATTATGGGGCAGATTTACTAAGGTTTGAATGGTAAATTTGAATAAAAATTTTAATTTTCAAAAAATTTTTTGTCAAAACTCACAATTTCATTAAAACCACCAACTCAAATTTGAATTTGAAAGTGAGATTGATCACACCTCAACCATGGAAACAGTTCTAATTTGATACTTTGCCACCTAAAACCTGCCAAGTTCATGTAGAAGTCAATGGCAGAGGTCTGTTGAACCATTTGTAGATATTAATATCCTTCCTGACATTCAAGGTTTATGCGGAGGAAAACTCAATATGAATATGATTTGGATTTTCGGGTTGTTCCTAAAGGCAGGAGAAACTGAAGCAGGATGGAATAAGTGTAGGGCAGGGCAGACTGTAGTGGGGCAGAGTTAGATGAGAGACACGGAAGATTGAAGAGGCCAGAGAGGTAGGACAGACTGGAATTGAGACAGAAAGGGCAAATAATTAGGACAAACTGAAGAGGTATGGAGAAGCAAGACAGAATGGTACAAGACAGAGCAGGCAAAGAAACAGGGCAGGCTAAAGTAGGACAGGTGGGGCAAATAAGCAGAGCTAGGTGAGAGTCGGGAAGAATGAGAGCAAGGGAGCCTCAATATTCAAGCTACAATGCTCAAAACAGGAAGTGATGCAGAAGAAATAAAGTTCACACATTTCTTATTGGCTGGCACTAAATAGACAATAAGGCTTGTGGAACAACTGAGCTTATGGGACAACATTCTTCCTGGGACAGTAGTTATGGAAAAGTAGCCAGGAAATTGGAGGTTCCAGAAGAACTTCATATAATCATTGTTACATGTGTAGGTCTTCAAGCAGTACAAAAAAAAATCACTGTGAATTGATGCAGTTGATCTAGTCCTTCTGTTCCTTCCATTAGCTGTGTTGTTTAAAAAAACATCAAGTAGTTTATTAAATATAGTTCAACAAGCTAAAGCACTATGGATGGATGAGTTTTTAAATGTGTATTGAAAATTGTCTGGCACAAACCCATAAATCTGTTAGAGGAACCCATAAATCTGTTAGAGGAACCCTAAACTTACATTTAACAAAATCTATGGTTCCTGTGAACTATTAAAACATCATAAAAACACATTAATTGCATGCTAATAAGTATAATGAATTGCTATATAAAGATTGTTTCAGCATTTTATGCTAATACAAAACAAATGACACCTAATTAATTAGCAGTTAGTTCCAGGAAGATAACATTATTATATTATTAAGACCAAAGCCAATGAAACAAGGAATATTTTAATCTGTGAAGTTATGGTGTGGTGGAAAGGTACAAAAGACATTAACTGCAAGTTGTAGACAGCCTTAAAGGGCAAACAATCTCAGATCACTCATGCCATACATATCACAGAATCTCTGGCATAGAATTACTATCCTGAATCCCTTTCTACTCTGGTCTCTATAATTGGCAGGTGTTATTGTGGTATTACTTACCTTAAACTGTCCCTCTTTGGTGGAGCATAGAACTTTTCTTTCTGGCTAATGCTGACTGTTTCTTACTTTTGGAAAACAGGAAATATAATTTTGCATACTAAAGCTAAGGTATTGCTCTTCCTTAGGGCTCCAATCTTTAACTTCCCTTGATTTAGGCTTTCCAAGAAGATAAAGAAGAGCTATTGAATCCCATCACTAAGGATGGGCTAATTTATTCACCAGGCATGGATTCGCTGTGAATTTCAGCACTTTGCCGACTGCAAACAGTTTTGTGAAGCTGCTGCGAATAAAAATTGTTGCACATCAGAATGCATTTGGACAAAAGAGTCATGTGTATAAAAATTAATGCTCATTTTCAAAATGTGTTGTGCAATGTGTTTCACTGATTTTTTGGCAAAGCAAAATAGGACAGATTCACTCGTCACTACCCACCACTTTTAGAATCTTGGTAATCTATGGAGTACCCACAATACATTTGTATCAATGGCAATACCTCCCTCCAACAGGTCATAGGTTAACTCTATGGAACTCTATGGAACTTGCTGCACAGTGGGGAGAGTGAAATCATACACTTCCCTTAATGTAGATTTTTACAGATTGGAAAGGTCTGTTCGATATAGGAGCACCTGTATATGAACCAAGAAATTCATATAGTTTAATGGTATGGGGCATAGTTTACTTACAGAAGTTATCCTGTTATAGAGATCACTGAAATATAAAAAAAAAGCCAACTTACTCACCTTGCTGTGTGGAATTCAAGTAAATTCTATATTATTTATAATATAGACTATTTACTTTCTTTAAACTGCAAGGATCTATACATCATACATATTAGTTCATACATATTAATACCTATTCTTTACTTTTGTTCTTGTGACCTTACGGATTAGCATGATGTCATTACAGGTCTTGAGAGTGAATTTAGCTCAATAAAATGAAGTTTTTACCAGGTCTTGGTCTGGCATGAACTAATCATTGTAATTAAGCATTCAAAGCAATTATTAAAACACAGTTTTTCCTTTTGACAGCAATGCATTATTTCTTTTTACATAATGAATATAATTTTCCTTGTAATAGTTATATGATTATTATTCTTAATTGATATGCATGCTAGTCAATGGTTTATGCTCATCAGTCATATCAGTCTCTAACCCTCAAGCAAATAAGCTTTATTTAACCTAAAAATTGCTTTGTGAAAAATATGTATTACTTTGACACTGTTACTACAATATGTTTGATTTTAGCAACAGCAGTACGCAGTATATGTTTTGTGATTGACATATGAGATGCTAACATGCCTACATTGGACTGCACTGTATCTACTGTACTAATGTCAGTTAAAAATAGGGTACACCCACTGTATTTGCTAATGGTGCTGCAAAATAATAAAATAAATAAAGAACCCAATCTCGTCCTTAAAAACAAAAATATGCTGGTGCTCATTGGTAGTGCCTTTTTTCTATCTCTCTAAAACTCTAAAAACTTGAAATTTGTGTAAAAGACACAAAAAACTCAAATACAAAAATTCACAGTAAAAGTTTTTGAAGTCTTATAGAAGTCTATTGTAGTTGAGCTGATCCTGTTGGACTTTTTTATCATTTTGGATTTTTAGAGGTTTTCTGATTTTTTATTTGATAGTAATTGACAATAAAACTCAAAATTTTAGAGCCTTTGTTATTAATCTGTATTTCTATAGCACCAACATCATTCTTAACGCTGTATTTAGAGCTATTTGATTTTTTTTTTTTCATTTAGTGCCTTTTTTCCCCTTTTTTCCTTGGTTCCATTTGTGGGTTTAGAGAAAGGGCATTTATTTGTGATTACTTCTAAAACTACTAAAATGAAAATGAGAATACTGACAAATCTGCCCCAATTGTATTTTAATGATTTTAGGGCATTTCTATTTCCTGTAATTGCCAATATAACTCTTTAATTGTATATTTTAAGGGAACCCAGAAGAAATACATAGATTGCATTGGTGTATTTCCTGTTTAACCATGCTATGAATACTGTGGCATGAAAAAACTAACTTACAGTAAGAAATAACCATCAATGTTTCACCAATTTGCTCCTGATTTGATCATGTATGGCTTCTGGTTGTCACCACTGAGGGATGTACTGTTATCCATGAGTCAGCAGTCTGCATATAAGGAGTAGTGTATCATATGGAGGTCATCCAAAGAATAGACCCAATGGCATGAGCAGTGTCTTCTGACTGCTGTAATTGACCAGAATGCTGGATAAATGGGGGCAAAAGGAAAATATTTTTCTAAATTGTCTAATAAATGATGTTATAAAAGCCCCAAATATAAAAACATTCTTTAAAATAAAGAAAGCATAATGCGATGCAGATAATATAATACAGTACTTCGTACATAAAAAGAATGGAAAAAATACACAACATACAGTATACAGTATTTTTTTCTTTTGAGGTTAATTTTACAGTCTACTTATGTAGTTCTTTTAACTGTTATTCCTTAATAGCTCCACTGTGTGTATTTTCTATTGTAATGTGTAATTAGGTGATTAGTTGTTAGTTGTTGATTTGTTGCAGATGCATGGAGGAAGCCGTTACGGCATCATCAACAGGGACAAGGCTCAAGTGTTGAACACCCGAAGGAATTGCAGAGCGCTTCTGCTAATATCCCTTTATGGTGGCTTACTTTTCTTTATTTATTTATATTGAGCAAAACCTGATATAAACCTGAACTGAGGACATTAAACAGTGTGTTCATCCCTGATTGTAGTTATGGATTTTTGGAGCTCAATTATTATGATTTTTGTTTTTTAAATTGCAGCCTTTACTGCCATAGAGAGAAGAAACAGTAAATCCTTCATGGCTAACTGTGGCCATTACTGGATTCTATTTCACAGTGAATGCATGTAGATTATTATTTTCATTTTTACATTTTTACATAATATAGTGTTTTACAGAATTTTCATCATTCACATTAGTCTGTGATCCAGTGGAACTTATATTTTCCTAAAACCTGTTAAATTCACATAAAATACTCGCTTACAAGGGTTAATTTCATTGCAACCAAAGTACCTGTACAGTATGTTTTAAGGGTGTGGGAGTGATGGGGAACTTACAAACTCCTTGAATGCAGTGTCCTGGTCAGAACTGAACTAAAGAACTTATCACTGCAGAAGTAGTAACCAGTTTACTGTATATCTGAACTAGATAATGTAGCTGTCCTATTGTGCAAAACTGGAAGCAGACCTTGCCATTTATTAAAGGTCCTTGGATCCAAAGATGCTCCTTGCTTTACCCTATATTTGCACTTGGCACCAGTGTGTCCGCCTTCTTCCTGTACAGAATTGTGCCTAATGATTCAAGGGAACCCTGGAGCTACCACCTCCTTCAAGATGGTGGTAATTCCAGGGTTCTCACTGCAGACTTTGTCAAAAGGAGCAGCAGACTTGCGAATAAAGAATCATGCACATTCACAACCTCACTTTGGTGTTGAATGATGGGACCAAGGCAATCATGACACCAACTGCATCCAATTAATCAAAATGCACACACATAATTGCTTCAGATGCAACTCCCCCATGGGGCTTGACTGCACGGGAATTGTGGGGAAAAAATGCTGCATTGTTAGTAAAGAACATGTGAAATTGTGCATGCTGTACCTGGATGATTTATATATAATTTTACTTTTGATACTTTTTAGGGATTAAACCTCTAATTTACAGGTAGGTCAGCAACTCTACAACAGTGCATTGCCTAGCAACATATTCTTTTCTTTCATTTGAATAGGAACATGTACTGTCAAGTTCTTTAGCAATAAAATGTTTAAAGGTGAGAGGTGATTCATGGTGATGGTATGTGATAGTGATATGATATATATAATGATATGATATAATATATATATATATATATATATAATGATGTCATAGTGATGGGCGAATGTACTCAGTTTGTTTTGACAATTAGACATTTATTTCGAGAAATGCATTGAAGGCTATGGATTAATTTTTTTTTTTGACACACAGTTTTTTTTTGATGCGCGAAAGAAAGATTCCCAACATTCTGCAGAATATATCATCCACAGATTTTGTTTCTTCCTTCATTTGTTTATTCATTGTGTTGTTTTCAATTGCATGAAGAAGTTGATGTTGGTGGTTGAATAAAGGAGAAGGGGATTTCCCCCACTGCAGAAATAAGTGTGTGCGGATCCATTATTGGGAATTGCTGTTTCAATTGCATGGCCATATGCTAGCACCAACTCTGCCAAGGTTTAACTGATACATTATTGCAAGCAATGATCTTATACAAGTTTATATGCTAAGAAATTCAAGGAGCATATTCAGTGCAGGAACTCAACAGCTACATTTTAAAAGTAACAATGCTGGTATTAAATTTATTTTTTCAAGCATAACTAGACAATTATTTGCTAATTACTATCAAGCAAAATGATGCTGAGAAAGCATCTGAATTGGTTAGAAGTTTCCATATTGTTGGGTAAGAAAAAAAGAGATAGAGGTTAAGGATGAAATTGTATCTCAGCATAAATTGAACTGTTACATTAATTTGCTTTGTACACTACCATCATCATTTTTATAGTATAATTACAGAATCTCTGTTCCGTTGCTGCAGTAAGTGGCTCTCACCAGCAAAACAGGCATAATTATTTACTTGGGTTGCTTGACTAAGTACCTGTGATGGACTCTCTGCACCATTTGATGAGCAGAAATTGTTTGGGCTGTAACTGAAGGGCCATAGTTCATGCCTTACAAAATATCTTGTTTACCATCTTGTCCTTTTACAGTTAGTTTATTTTTCACAGATTCAGTTGTCAGCTGGAGACTGTAAATATGTAAATTCAGTGTGCAGTACATTTTAATAAATGTTGCTGAAATGCATTACATTGTTATATAGCAGTGATTGCCTTTTTTGTTCAAAAAGAGGAACACCTTTGTTAGGTTATAACAAAGTTACAGGTTTATATAAAACATTGGTGATTCGGCCCTTTAGCTAGAGTTCCAATAAAATCTAGGACACCATATATGTGTATATCCATACAACTCACTATAATTGACCTTCTAGATGGTCTCTAAGGGTTATCTAGTAGAGCAAATAGACATTTTTTACTGAATCTAATGCTAACTGACCCACAGGATGAGGACAGTTGAGGCCAATTTTACCTGGATATATAGCTTGTCAAATAATGCAACAGTAATAACCCAATTCCTGTAAACATCAATTTATTTTCTCTTTCATCTAGTTCATCACCCCTTCTTTGACATCTAATGAAACCATTGTTGAGATTCTTTCCCCTAATCTCCCTTCTTCTATTTACTTATCTGTTGTTCCCTATTTTGTTGCTTTTCTTACTGTTCCCTTCTTCATTCCACCCACATTTTACCTCTACAATCCCACCCCATGCTACCTTCTCTGTTTTGCTTATCTCTTTTCTACTTGTTCACCTCTGCCCCATTTTGTTCCTCTTTTTCTGCATCTTCTGTACCTCTCCCTTGGTCGAGATTATTCACAAGGAATTTAGTTTTTTTCTTTAATTTTGTTTATGAATTATATTTATTATTGAGTAAAACATTTAACATAAATAATCCAACATAGAATGAAGGGAAAAAGAAAGAAAAACAAGCGAGGAAGAGATATGGGTATGAATAGTTGAGGAATACAAATTAATAAAGAATGTTAGTTGGAGATACCATTTGCAACCATGTACAGATTCAGCAGACATGTCTAATAATATTAATCATATTGTATACAAAGGGGTCCATTTATTAACAGTCAAATTTAATTCTCTTCCCTTATAGTTAAGTATTTCTTTACCATAGGGATGTGCACAGCATTTTCATTTGATATTTCCTGAGTTATCCATTAATTGTAAGCGTCTGCCATAGGGGTAGATCCATCAAATAGTGAAGTGAAGAGTGAAGTTCCGCCACTAGAGGGAAATTCCGCAGCTCTCCATTCATTTCTATGGGATTTTGAAAGGCATATTTATCAAAGGGTGAAATTTCACTTCACCCATTGATAAATAGGCCTTTCAAAATACCATAGAAATTAACTGAGAGCTGTGGAATTTCCCTCTAGTGGCGGAACTCCACTCTTTGATGAATCTCCCCCATAGTGTCTACAAGAGCATTTCGACTGAAAGCTAAATGTCATCCAAAAATTAAATTGAAAGTTTGTGACTTTATACATATTGTATTAGTGTTGCACAAGTGGAACTGCTCCCTGCCCACCTCTGTTATGAGTTGTTATAATGCTTCCTGTTCATGAAGATACTATATATAGCCAGGGTCATTCCTGCCATGAAGTAATGTGAGAACCTTTCCTTAGGCAGTAGGGAGTGGCCGTTTCAATGGGGTGGTTCTCTTGTAACTTTAAAGGGATACTGTCATGGGAAAACATGTTTTTTTCCAAATGCATCAGTCAATAGTGCTGCTGCAGTAGACTTCTGCACAGAAATCTATTTCTCAAAAGAGCAAACATATTTTGTTATATTCAGTTTTGAAATCTGACATGGGGCTAGACATTTTGTCAATTTCCCAGCTGCCCCCAGTCATGTGACTTGAGCCAGCACTGCTTTCTTTCAGGCTGTTGATTTTCCTTCTCAATGTAACTGAATGGAATGCAGTGGGACATGGGTTTTTACTATTGAGTGCTGTTCTTAGCTATACCAGGCAGCTGTTGTCTTGTGTTAGGGAGCTGCTATCTTGTTACCTTCCCATTGTTATGTTGTTAGGCTGCTGGGTGGGAAAGGGAGGGGGTGATATCACTCCAACTTGCAGTACATCAGTAAAGAGTGATTGAAGTTTAACAGAGCACAAGTCACATGACTTTGGGCAGCTGGGAAATTGACAATATGTCTAGCCCCATGTCAGATTTCAAAATTAAATATAATAAAATCTGTTTTCTCTTTTGAGAAATGGATTTCAATGCAGAATCCTGCTGGAGCAGCACTATTAACTTATGCATTTTGAATTTTTTTTCCCATAACAGTATCCCTTTAAGAGCTGAATTTCCAGGTTTACAGAGAGCTCTATTATATTCACTGCACTAGCAATGTGTCTCATCCTTGACCCACTCTAATGCTGATGTTTTAAGTATGGAGCTGGAGTGGGGTGGGATTGGGGCAACCCAAGGATCGCCCCTGTATATAGCACTGTATTCTAGAACCCTTGCTAGTTGCTGTGTTAATACTCATAAGAATAGAAGCTATAATATATATAAATGCAAGTGAAAGGATTTCCTGTTCATAAAATATATTATGTTCTAGATAAGGGATAAAGAATAATAACAGTAATTATAAATTCACATTCCCTTCTAAAATCTACAATAATATTCAAAAATTATCATAAGAAAAATAAGATGACATTGCCTTAATTAAACCTGTGCTAAAAGCTACACCAAATTATAATAGAATGGAAAAGTATATGGTGCAGGTATTCTGCTATCTTCTCCATAATATGATAACTGGTAAATGTTGTTGCTTGCAGATATTTTGTAAGTAACACAAACATTCAGCTTCATCACTTTTTGAAACTTTTGGAAATATTTTATTAACCTTAATGATTCAATAATGTTTCTTCAAGAACGAAAAAAAATCCTCACTAAAACTAATAATAAAAAATTAAATATTGGATTAATAGATGTGATTCAAGTTTTATGAGAGCCAACTGAATCAGATTTTAATTGTCTATCATAAAAATGGGGAAGTGCATGGTAAGCAAGTTATTGTTTATAATTAAATTTCTCCTTACTGTCATAGCAACCATAAAGAGAGAATATTCACAATAAAATTCTGAGGAAACTAACAACCAAAAATAGAGGGGAAAAAAAAAAGAAAATTGATTTACCTGTACATCCTTAGTTAATGTGTGCATATTTCTAAGGAAGTGTATTCCTTTCCAATATAAAAAAAATAAATTTAAATCTGATATGGGGAGAGACACACTTACCCCAGTATCAAAAATGGAAACAAGCAATTATTGTAAAGAGAAACCACTTATTCATTAAGCTTCAAGTTTTTATGTAAGTTTCAATGTAAAAGTCAATACCAGATGTCCCTTTTACAACCAGAAGATGTTTTTTACCTTCTTGATTTTTAATGGTTTTGGGCTGACATTGTTTGAAAACTCAAAATTCAAGGTTGTTGGGTGACAATTATAAAAGTTAGCTTTGATAGAATTGTTGCTTGATTTTGTTGTTTTCCCGCACGTATTTTCTTTTGGTTTTTTTTAGTAAAATTAGCCAAATTGTGTCAGTTAGGCCAAATTTTTATTTTTAAAATAATGAAAAAATTAGGTTTAATAAATACCTCTCTAGGTGTCCAGTCTCTGTTGGTCAGGTTAAAGCCTTAGTCAACAATTTGGTTTCTGTCCTCTATAAAGCTTTTTTTGCAAGTCTCATGAGAAACTCGTCTAACTAAAGAGGAGATGGTTCAGTCTTATCATAGAAGATGGAAACATCAACCCTAAATCAGTAGTGCCTTTAAAGAATTAGTGGATGGTTAGGCAGGGAGACAAAATATTCATTCACCTTTTAATATTATAGTAAGCTGAATCACTTACTGTTGATTCCACAAGTAACTGGTCCCATTATTTGTATTATTATTTGTATTACTTGTACTGTATGATTATTGTTTACTAACATAGATGCTCAGGATCTACATAGTACTACTGCAATTTTACTCATGCTTTTCTTTTATGCAGCTTGTCACAAGAACTACAAGTGTTGGTTTTACAATTTGCACACAATATACTGAATAACAATGGCAATGTTTTCCTTTTCTCTGTTACCAGTATCGTCAATCAGATGTCTGATTTTATTATTCTTACTGCACTAGACTCCTAAGGTCTAGCTGTAGGTTGGTTGCTATGGGTAACAAGCATGGGGAAGATTTTGTTTGCACATAACCCTGAACCTTATGCTAAAAAGAATTTATTGAATATGATTTCTAAAGTAGCCTGTCTGCAGTTAGAATACAGTGCTCGAGGGAATATTTTAAGTAGATTTGTGAATTCTGTTGGTGCCAATTTCCTGAAAAGGTTTAATATTTCTAGATGTTCATGTTTGCTGATGAATAAGGGGAATAATATATCTTTGAATTATATTTACTGTATGTGAATACATCAAAATTGTTTAGATACAAGTATCAAATAAGAACTCTCAGGGCACAGGATTTGTGTGCAACTGAAAGGGGCCAGTCAGTCATAACCCCAAATACCTCACACAAAATATCCTTTCACTACTTTTTTCTGTCAAGTGCATTTTTACCATTTATCATTATACAAAGTTAAAGGGGTGGTTCAGCTTTACACTAACTTTACGTATTTTTAAAATGAATTCTAAGCAATTTCCAATTGGGCTTTAATTTTATATAGTATTTGATTTATTTGTCTGACTCTTTCCAACTTTCAAATGGGAGTAAATGAAAACCAAATACATATTGTCTCAGAATATCACTCTCTACATCATATTAAAAGACAGTGAACAAGGGGTTAAATGTGTTATCATAAAGTTATAGATTATTAGAGTCCATAGATTAGATTTATTTATTGTCAATGATCAACAAAAAATGTCCTTTATATCAGCATTGAAATATATACATTTTATATGTTACAGTAAGAATACTCAACATTTATAAAAATAAGGGTTGATGCCTTATCCAGTCCCTCCGAAACCTGTCATCTTCACAGATGGACCTTTGATACTCCTCTTTAGTACAATTGGAAAATATTGGCTTTACCTATAATGGATATATGAGATGTGCATATGTAAAAAGGAAATAGGATGATGTAAAAATATAATTTATGATGCCTGACATATTCCAGCAGTCAAGTCCACTCACCTTTGAAGTTGACTTTGAAGGACACTTTGACAGTCCAGAACTTTTGCTTGGCTCCTCTCTTATTAAGACCTGATGACATCTGATTAGTGGAGGTCTCCGAAGTGAAAGGCGGCTGCTACAGGTGGAAGCAAAGCCGAGATCAGGGAGCCTAGAACCTGTTCTGGATTTAGGGAGGTGATCGTGACAGCTGTCCTTTATAATGAGCTAATGGAATGGTTTGCCATATTTCTCCTGCAACCAAGCAATTTCTGTGGGCTAAACAATATAAACAAACTGTGATAAACCAGATTTATGATTCCATAATAGAATATGACCCAGAAAAGGTTACTTTCATCCAATTTAAAGGAACAGTAATATCAATAAATTAAATTGTTTTAAAGTAATAAAAATATAATGCAGTGTTGCCCTGCACTGGTAAAACTGCAGTGTTTGCTTCAGAAGCACTACTATTGTTTATATGTAAATAAGCTGCTGTGTAGCCATGGGGGCAGAAACAGGTGTAGGACCTCGCACACCCTCAATTCTAGTAGAGACGCCTGGTGCACAATGGTAGAGGCTCGGCCACCTCACAACACAGCAACAGAAAGAATTTTCCAATAGCACACAGGTCTAAGTGATTTCTTCAAAATTTATTGTGCGGAGTGCAGATGCAACGTTTCGGAGACCAAACTCCTTTGTCAAGCATGCTTGACAAAGGAGTTTGGTCTCCGAAACATTGCATCTGCACTCCGCACAATAAATTTTGAAGAAATTACTTAGACCTGTGTGCTATTGGAAAATTCTTTCTGTAGCCATGGGGGCAGCCATTCAAAGGAGAAAAGGCTCAAGTTACACAGCAGATAGCAGATAAGCTCTAGAACATAATGGTATCTGTTATCCATTACTTATCCTGTGCCATATAGCCGTTTTTCAATTTCCAATATAAGTCCAATTATCTGTGCGCTAATGGTAAAGGTGCCGGTAGTATTGATACCTGTGAAGACAAATGTGCTATATGGTGTAATAAAGTCTTTAAATACTTGCTAAGAAGTAAGATTGAGGGTACTCACCATGTAAGTAGATGTTTAAGGCTTATCAGTATGTGTACCAATCTAAGAACACTTCGTCTCACCACCGTGATATCAGATGATGTCTGGATTTAAAGTGTTATTTATTTCTCTGCTTGCCTGCAGTCTCTCCTACTTGTTACGGTGATCGTAGCAGAGGTATGCGCTTGATGGAATTCACTAGTCTGGTTGGGGTTGTTCACCAATGCAACAGCTGAAGCAGAAAAGAAATTCAGTCATTGCTCTGTCTGTCTCAGGCATTAATGGCAGGTGCTTCCTCCAAAGAAATGTTTTTTTCTTCCTGCCAAGCTCTATAGATGCCCACAACAGCACACGGCGCAAAGTGATAATTTTATTGTTTGTTTTTCAATTTTCGCCATTGCTACTTAGCAGCTTGTTTATATGAACTATAGTAGTGTTTCTGAAGCAAACAGCGCAGGGAAACACTACATGATATTTTCTTTACTTTAAATCATTTCATTTTTTGG
Source organism: Xenopus borealis (assembly GCA_024363595.1). Lineage (NCBI taxonomy): Eukaryota > Metazoa > Chordata > Amphibia > Anura > Pipidae > Xenopus > Xenopus borealis. The sequence continues at coordinate 14,745,735 of CM044434.1, read as the reverse complement.
TGTTACTGTTCCTTTAAACATTAATTTGGTCTGACTAATCTCTTTGAAAAACCTGTGCACACAATGCTTTTAGGCCTCATTTTATTCATGGAGACCAAATTATTAATTGTTTTAGTTCATCTAAAAAAGTTACTAAACTGCATAAACTGTACAAAGAGTATGCTTGTTTTGGGGCATCCTACAGATCAGTTAGTCCCATATAATCTGATTTGCTCCTCATCCAGCTGTAAATGTTTATATTTGTTATTCCATGCAATGGAAAACATAATAATGCACAAAGACATGGGCAGAACTTGGTGCAAAACTTAAAATCCAGGTGCTAATGAAATTCCATCCAATACCATGCATAACCTACCCTATTTACAGAGTATTGTAGACATTGCATACAATTGTTCAGATATAATTGTAAATATGGAGGCCTATTTAGTAATTTTTGAGGCCAAGAAAAAACAAAACAAAATGTGTGCAACTTTTGAAATGCTAGCTTATTTAAGAAAAAAAGAATATTTGCATGCATAAAAAAGTTGCACGCAATTCCTTTTGAACAAGGCTAAAAAACTCAAATGTTTTAATGAACCAGGAAAAAAAAATAAAAGCTGTTAGAGACAATTCCCAATTACTCCTATTGAACCTTTCTGGTGATTTTTTGTGGTTTTATTCTTTAATAAATGGTGACTATTTGAGAATGTTGTGGCTTTTTTATGTGTTTTTTCTTTTGGATCATGAAAAAACTCAACTTTTGATAAATCAGCCCCTTAATGTAACTTTGTTTTACTTTTTTGTTTTTATTTTTTTGTTTTTTATTGATGCAAGTTCATTATAATTTATATTATATATTGTAAGCATCCTTTGCCATGTTAGTTGCAGCTGTATTCCATGTTTATATTCCATGTATTTGTATTTGCATACAAAATGATAAAAATAAGCAATTTCACTCTTTAAAGTCAGACACATTCTGCCCCATTGTCACACTGATCAAAAAGAAAGTGGTTTGATAAATCTGTCAATTCATTGAAAGCCTGGCAGTCAGACATCTTTGCTGCCAGTTAAGGATTTGTTAATAACAGCCAGTTAATCCCTCTTGATTCACTACAGGAGGTGTGCACTTACAAGAGAGCACAATTATGAACTTTTAAGATTCAAAGAAGCTGATTCAAAATTGTCTGATTTCTTTTTCCTGGATAGACTGCGTTTAAATGTATGAAAATGTAATTTATATATGAATAATTATTATATTATTGAATTTGTTTATCTAGAACTTCACTAATATACTCCAAGAAGTGCTTAATCTGGATCATAAGTGAGCTTTCTCCTGTTCTCCATTGCAGAAAATGTGGTAGACCTTATATCAATATTAAAAATGTAATCCCAACCAACTGGTAAATTTGTTCCCTCTTCAAATTTATCTGTTTGTTTGTTTTTAATTCCTATGGAATTATGGATTGTAATTTTGGGATGGTTTTTCCCTTTATACAGCTAGTTGGAGTATAATTCCCATAATTTTGCTTAGCTAAACCCTTACTGCCTTAAGGCTGTGCTAATATTTGTTATCGCATTGATGCTTCCAGTGAAACTAACATCGATATTTTGGCATTGTCTTACCTCCTGGCCCGTCTATTCAACGAAGCCTGTGCACAGGCATGCACTTCTGGTCCTGCAGCCACTTTGACGCCAGCATTTGACACCAAGAGTTATGATGTTGTGACATCAGACAATCTTCTGTAAAAGTCTTCCATTTTGTGAGTGCCCAAGCTGATTCCAGTATTACTGTTCCTGCTGAAGCGTTATCCTGACTTTGAATTCCTGTTTTTTTTTTTTTACATCTGCCCGACTCTTGACTATGATCCTTGCCATCGGCCTTGAACTTTTCGTCTGTTTTTGACTATGTCTTCTCTAACTCCTTGCCGGTACCTTGCTTATGGACTTATTATGCACCTCCTTGTTGGCTTCCACAGCAGAAAGCCGGGGGCCTCAAAAGGGCATTGGTGATCACCGGAACCCACAGGATTCGTCCGCAGTTGCTTTCTATGAACAAGGTTCCTGATAACCTGGTTGTTACAGTTATCTTGGTCCAATATGGAACCTTCCTAGGCTGCTCCTTCCTCGACTATGGAAGGATTTTTCTACCTTAAGATGAAGCATCTGGACAGCCAGGAGACTCAACAGGAACTTCTTGCACAGGCATTGCAGGACATCATGTCCCATCTTGAGTCTCTCCAAATCTCTCTGTCTGTGAATCATGCTTTTCCGCCTGCACCCATAAAAGTTCCTAAGATTCCTGCTCTGGTTCGTTTTGAGGGCGATCCAGATGCCTGCTGAGGGTTTCTTACTCAGTGCAGGATCCAATTTGATTTGCACCTGATTAACTCACCTCGGAGAGGTCTAAGGTGTCATATATTGCCCTTCTACAAGGCAAGTCTCTTGTTTGGGATACTCCACTGCTGGATAGAGATGACCCCTTTGCTTCATGACTCTGAGGCCTTTCTTTCCATGTTCTGCATAGTTTTTGACATTCCGGGCCTGAAAGCTTAACGCCTCTGAAAGCTTAACGCTCATAAAGATTAACCAAGGATCCTTTATGGCCTCCGAATATGCCATACATTTCCAGACTCTGGCCGCAGAAGTATCCTGGAATAATGATGAGCTTATTCCAGTTTTCTGGAGGGGGCTTCATGAGGATCTAAAGGATGAGCTGATTACTCAGAAACTGCCATGATTTTGTTGTGTTTATTATCAAAATTGATTCCCAAATGAGAGTGAAGTCTTCCCTCAAGTTGCACGCCTGCAAACCTTTAGGTTCGCCCTACGTCAGGTCGGAATTTTCTCCTCCTTCTCCTGTGGCTCCCACATCACTGGCTTGACTAACCTATGCAGGTATGAGCTACACCTCTAAAACCTAAGGAGAGAATCCGTAGTAGAAATTCTGGTCTCTGTTTATATTCGCTGGACATATGCTGAGACCTTGTCCTACCAGACCTCAGAATCAGGGAAATGCCCCAGCCTAGGTGTGATGGGGGAGTCTCCCCATGGCAGGATTTCTGCACTCCCAGTATCCTTCAAGTCTCGTACGTTCCTCCCTGCTTCCCTTTTCACCCTGTTTGTAATGTTTGGCAGGAAGTGACAGGAAATTTCATCGATAACTCCCAAATCCTGTGGTTTGAGACCCATTCCTCTCAAGATTCCTCTTTCTGCTCAGGCTGTGGATGGCAGACCAATTTCCCCTGGTATTCTTTCTTTGGCCTCTGCTCCAGTCCTAATTCGAGTGGGCAGTCTTCATGAAGAGGAGATTTCCTTTCTGCTTATTGATTGTCTTAATACTCCAATCATTTTGGGATTTCCGTGGCTTTGTCACCCTCACCTGTCCATTGACTGGTCTTTGGGGGAACTTACGGCCTGGAGTGCGTTTTTTGCATTTCCTCTGCTATTTTCCCTGTGGCCGCCTCTTCTTTTCTTCCAGTCACCAGTCCTCTTCTTCCTGATGCCTACAAGGATTTTGCAAATGTCTTTGAGAAGAGAAATGCTGAAATTTTACCTCCTCATGTCCTGTTGATCTGGTTCCCGTCTCCATTCCTTCTCGGGGAAGATCATATCCCTTATCCATCCCTGAGACCCAAGCCATGAATGAATATGTTCAGGTGACTCTTTCTAAAGGGTTCATCAGGAAGTCCACGTCCCTGGCCGGAGCTGGCTTTTTTTCGTCCAGAAGAAGGATAGGTGAGAGGCAAGGTCCAATATTTGGTCCATTGGAAGGGTTTTGGACCTGAAGAGAGACCTTGGGTGAGAGCTGCTGACACTCATGCTGCTCGTCTGATCCGGGCATTTCACAAGAAGTTTCCAGAAAAGTGCCAACTCGAGAACTTGAGCCCCCAGAGGTTACTCCTGAAGGGGGGTACTTTAAGCTGGGAGAACTCGGCATTCTCTTACCTCCCAATGCGTCTCTTTAATGAAGCCTGTGCACTGCAGCCACTTTGATGCCGGCGTCTGACGCAGAGCGTTATGTTGCTTGAGTCATGACACCAAGCATTGTGACGTCACTACCAGGCACTGGATTTGGATTTTGGCGCCAAATCATCTTTAAAGGCCCAGTGTGAGTGCACAAGCTGGTTCCAGTATTACTGTTCCTGCTGAAGCTTTATCCTGACTTTGAATTCCAGTTTTTTTTTACTTCTGCCTGACTCTTGACTACGATCCCTGCAGCCTGCCTTGAACTTTTCGCCTGTCTTCGACTTCGTATTTGCTAACTCCTTGCTGGTACCTTGCTTACTGACTTATTACGCACCTTCTTGTTGGCTTCCGCAGCAGAAAGCCAGGGGCCCCTGAAAGGACTATTGGTGAACACTGGAACCCACAGAGTTCACCTGTGCGTTCACAGGTAGTGATGGGTGAATCTTTCCCGTTTCGCTTCACCGGAAAATCCG
>CM044434.1:14699827-14711551 GCA_024363595.1 Xenopus borealis | reverse complement strand
GGGGTTCGCGACGTTCGCGAACTGTTTTGCGGCGGTTCGCGCCATCCCTATTCCCCATAATTGACACACTCCAGGGCTTCATAATTTAGTCCTATTGTGCAGCTCCTATTGCACATGTGTGCGGCATCACAGGAGTGGGTCCAGAGGGGGGCCCTGGACAGGAGTCCCAGCCCTCCAGTCCGACCCTGCCAATTGTTAAAGGACCAGTAACATAAAAAAACTGAAATTGTTTTAAAGTTAGAAAAATATATTGCAGTGTTGCCCTGCACTGGTAAAACTGCAGTGTTTGCTTCAGAAGCACTATTATTGTTAATATAAATAAGCTGTTGTGTAGCCATGGGGCAAAGGAGAAGGAGTCAAAGGAGAAAAGGCTCAAGTTACAAAGCAGATAGCAGATAAGCTCTGTAGAACATAATGTTATCTGTTATCCATTACTTATCCTGTGCCATATAGCCATTTTTCAATTTCCGCCATTGCTATTTAGCAGCTTGTTTATATGAACTATAGTAGTGTTTCTGAAGCAAACATATCAGTTTTAACAGCACAGGGCAACACTACATGATATTTTCTTTACTTTAAAACATTTTAATTTTTTAGTGTTACTGTTCCTTTAACCTTACCCTATTCTGTCTTGGTCTAGGCCACACTGTGTGACTTGACTGAATACAGACCCCTGGCCTTTCATTTGTTTTTTGCCTGATGAAGGGGCCTGGGTGCTTCAGTTAGCCAATAAAAGCCTTACATTTTCTGAATTTTTTCAATGCCTAACGGTGCAATGTTATTAAAACCAAAGAAGAAAGACAAAGTGTAAAAAGATCACTTCTGGCTGGGGTCTCAATGCACACTGAACCTAATGCTGGAAAAAATATATATGGTGAACTCTAGACACCATATAGTAAGTACATCTACACTTCTTGGAAGCCTGGAAAAAGCACAAGTGAAGAGACATAATTAGTAGGAATGGGGGCACTTACATGTCTCCCTCCACCTGCTCTTGATGAATACAGCTTTACTGAGGCAACACTGTATTCATGTGGTCAAACTTTGGTCATTCTTTTACATGTATCACAGATTCCACCAGTTATTTGCATGCTGCCCCTCATGTAGTAAATGAGCCTTAGTATGTATTCTATTTCAGTCTATGTCAGCCAGTGGTGAAGAGCCTTAAAGGAACAGTTCAGGGTAAAAATATAAACTGGAGTGGAGTGACTGGATGTCTAACATAACAGAATACAACACAACATCCTGCTTTTCAGCTCTCTAAATCTGAGTTAGTCAGCGACTTGAAGGGGGACCACATGGGACATAACTGTTCAGTGAGTTTGCAATTGATCCTTAGCATTTAGCTCAGATTCAAAAGCAACAGTTGTGACCAATGTGGCCCTCCCTCAATTCACTGATTCGTTACTGCCTGGTAACCAGGGTAAGCATTCAGTGTAATGAAGAGAACTGAAAAGCAAGAAGTAGTGGTCTGTTCTGTTATGTTAGACTTACAGTCACTCCAGCCTTTATACATTACATTTTTGCCTAACTAACTATATTGAATTTTTTTTTATTTTGCACAGCCTATCTATTTAGCCAGTTTTTATTTTATACTGAACAATTCCAGCTCCAAAATAAATATAAAATGCAGTGCTGGTGTGTTTTAGCCATAAATTACTCACAACACCAGAGTTGTCACATGGCAGACACAGTTACATAAAACCATAACAGGTAATACATTTTACTTCATCCTGAGCACAGTGCTACAAGGACAGCTAACTGTATTTTTTCAGTTTTTGAATTAGCATTTATTTACTTGAAGCCTATCTGCACTTTAACATGCATTGAGACTGTATGTAATCAGCCTACATCCATCCATCAAGCTGGCCAGCCTGCCCTAGATAGCTGCACTTTTATTCCATGTTCAAGAATATATTCAGAAATTTTTGCATTTCATTGGGACTGTTGGATAGATTCACCACTGAAAGAATCCTTTGTTCCCAGGATTCTATAAAAAAGAGTTTTTGAGCTGGGGCATAGATTTAAACAGTACTTAATGATCTGTAAAGTATGATTTGCTGTCAATCATTCATTTCTTGCACTATAAGTCTCTATGGAATGACAACAGTGTCAAGGGCTTCCTAAAATTTACAAGCACATAGAAATCACACAGTCATCATAACCTGTGTTCTAGTGAGACACACAACAAAGGATTGTCCTTCCAATTCATTCTTATTGTATGACTTATCCATTAGGAATAAAAAGTCTGTTTGAACACCACAAAGGCTTTAGCTTTCTTCTAGGCTCCTGTCTGATTAGAATGTGCAACTTATCAGGTCTTTGCTATTACTGTATGTGGCTGAAACACAAATTGCATTTAAGACAGTTAATAGCATAAAACTTATGCATGGCCATGGTTGTACCCATAATAATACATTCCTTCCTAGGATCTCAATGTAATTGCACACAATTATGCACAAAAGCAAGTCATGGTAGGCACACCATGCAAATATATTTCTGAATTTGCCTTGAAGTTATCCCAGCTTTATATTTGTTTGTCTGAAACATCAGTAGAGACAAAACTCTTAGGCAAGTGATTTTAGGTTTGATGTAACTTGCTGAGTCTCCACCAATTAGTAGGACCTACTGTATAAAAGTAGCTTTATATTGTGTTCCTAGAGTTAATTGGAAGAGCTTTCCAAGAATGCCTTGTTCATGCAACAAGCATGAATGAAGGGAAAGCCTCCAGAACTACATGTGCTCAATTTAACTTGGAGTTCCTGGAGACCCTAAAACATCTTGATTGTTTGCACATTTGGATTATGTCTTGAAAAAACTGCTTATAAAGGTCCTTGGAAGAGCTTTCCAAAAGTGCCTTCTTTATGCCTTTAAACAAGTATGAATAAAGCGAACAACCCCAGAGCTAAATGTGCTCAATCTGACTTTGTCAGGGGGCCAATCTTCTCCCAGCAGGAGAAGTCCGGACAAAGGAGGAAGCTTCTGGTAAAAGTCCAAGTTCATTGGTATCGAAAAAGGGTAAGGTGAAAGTGTCTTCAAATACAGGCAAATGTTCAAGAGGCAGGCAGCAAGAATCAGAATCGGGGTCAAAGCAGAAGTCATCAATCCAGGAAACAAGAATTTAGGAATTTAGGGAACCCAGGAACAAGTCAGCAATTCCTATAATTGGGCATCAAACCCATGACCTGCAAGTTCTTTTATTTAAATTTCCATGCTGGTCGTGACATCATCATATCAGCGTCAGGACACTGGTGTAGGCCCATGTGAGTCATGGGCTCCGCCATCTTGGCTAAGGCGGCACCAGAGACGGGAGCACTATACAGAGCTCCTGACAGACTTGGAGTTCTTGGAGACCCTGAAACATCTTGAGTTTCTGCATATTTGGATTGAGTCTGGAAATATTGATGACCTTTAAAGTCATGTTTAAAGGATGTTTAAAGGGGATAAAAAGTAGCTTACAAGTACAGGATCCTTTATCTGGAAACCTTTATCCAGTAAGTTTACCATTGTGGGAAAGCCATCTCCCCTAGACTCCATTTTAATCAATATTTTTTTTTTTCTGGAAGCAAAAAAATCGTGTGGGTTTATTTAATTTTTCAATATTGTTTAAGTAAACTTCGGCTTGAAGATCCAAATAAAAAAAGATCCCTTATTTGGAAAACCTCAGGTCCTAAACATTCTAGATAAAAGGTAATGTAATGTAAGGTAATATTATGGGTCAGAACAAAAAAGCCCTTGTCTCCTGCTAAATCTGCACCCAAGTTGGGGTATATTAAAATGTAGTTTACAGTTTTCAAGACCCATTGCTTTAGATCCTGAAATACCAGGGTAGGAGTGTAACTAGATTTTAACAAAAACCACGGTAGCTGCATTGTGTCAGTTTTTAGACGTCTGCCTGAAAGATCCGATTGGCTTACTTGATAAGCAGTTCATTGGCCAATAAGGCTGATGAAAGACAGAGCACTAGGGACTGAAAGATTTTCTGTATTCCTATTGTGAGAACAGGAGTGAAAGTGGTATTTTCAAGCAGATTGCATGACACCTGACAGATCTGCAGATCAGTAGAATATGAACATATCTAAACATCAAAACTCAGACAAAGAATTTTCTGAGTATTAAATGGAAACAAATGGAAATACAATCGTAACATAGCTGAATTTTAAATGATAAGATCTGTATCTGAACCTTTTGGGCTCCAGTCAGGAGAAGTGTAAGCTGAAAGCCTCTAATTACCATTACAGAAGGAAAAAAATACTTTTAAGCAGCCCTACACAAAAACTATCCCTCTGCTTTCATTGCCCAGAACTAATTTGCAAGTCTGAAGCATATAGAAAGGATATGCAGAGAATAACTTTGCTCAAAGCCCAGTACATCCCTGGATCAGTCATATTCTTGCTACCGTGTCACTGCTCCTATGGTTTGTTTATAACAATGTGCTTGCTTTCCCTGTGGTGTCCCTGCTTTCTTGCCGAAGGGGAATTTTGCTGAGGTCTTGCTTGAACTCTAGCCCTAATTCTAGCTCAAGCCCCCTACTGCTTAGATTGAAACATTTCTTTATGCTGGAAGCTGTGTTGCCTGATTACAACATGTCATCTGTCGCTTCTTCTGTTAACCTTGTTATGGTGCCGCCGCACAGTGTCTCATTGCAGCAGTCACTTTTGCTTGCCGTGAAGCCTGCTGTTTTTCCTTTGTTACAAGAAACTATAACTTTCAGTTTTGATGCTCTTTACCTGAAATTCTGTCCCCTTCATTTTTTCACTACTGATAATCCTACCTGAATTGCACAGTTTGATAACGAACACCCCCTCCATTTCAGCATGCTGCATAGTCATGAGTAGATACAGGGGTTCTTAGTACCCTGCAAAATATCTTTTCGAACAATATTCACTTTGGGAGCTATTTGTACCATAAAAGGTGTTTCTTTTATAATCTGATATCTGATTTTGATTCCTGCTATTATTTTAGCTCTAGGGACTCCTCTTGCTCCAGAGATATCAAGCATTTGAACTTTATGATAAAATAAACAGGATATAGCCGCCATGTTATCCCAATTGAAATGATTTGATTTATATCTTGTCAGAAATAGTGCAAGTGAGTTGATACTCCATTGTTGTGTGATTTTTATAGTTACAGAGTGTCACTAGCTTCACTTATTTTAAAGGAATAGGACAGTAAAATGCAGTTTTTTTTCCTTTCCAAACTCATCTTGGATTTGATCTTCAGATTTGCACAAAAACATCTAAGATCATTTTTAGTGGGTGATATAATTAACTTATTTCCATCCTTTGATCTTCATTTTTATGGTTTTTAAATGACTTGGCAGGTGCAGAAGTCTGCACCTGCCAAGACAACCAAATCAACGAGGAGTAATTCCATAGTTGTCCAAAGTAAACCAGTATATTTACAGTATTTCTAAGCAGTGATTATCTTTCATGGAAACTGGCTGCTCAAACTCAAATGTATTTCAGAAGTACCTTGCCTCCATTTTGATATAGGTAATGGGCTGAAGGGATATCAGTCTATTGATCTCCTTTTATCTGGCTCAAACAGATCATGAGCAATGAACTTCCTTCATTAACCTTCTTGTGAATCTACCTTAGTCATAACAAAAAAAATGTCGAAGGCTATAATGCAAGATGGATAACATGTGATACAACATGTACACCTCTATAACTGCTTTGCCTACTCATTTGAAAAGTAATTGCCAATAAACTCCAAAGCTTCCACACTACCTATTTTTATGTTTAAATAAAGCTAAGGTCACCAGGATTCTATTTAATATGTCATGGTGAGGTTCACCCAATCAAACTGTAATATCTAAGCTCCACATTAATAATCATAAAGTTATGTGGTATATCAGATAAAATGTGTAAGAAAAGCAAAAGGAATAATATACCATATTGCCATAATATGTGAAAATAACAAATGGTACTCCACTATAGCACAAAGGTTGTATAATGCCAGGTGATCTTTCAATAATTTAATTAACTCCCTAAGCAGACAATTTGAAAGTAAATCAGTCCAAATAAGTAGCAAAGCAGGATTCTTTCCAGTACATAAGTGTTATAAATAATCTGTATTTTATTTCCACTGGATTCACTCAACAGTGTTTGAAAGAGAAAAAACCCATGCCAGAATGTCCCTGAATAACTGTTATAAAGTTTACAGAGTGATTCATTTTATATAAAGTACAATTATATATATTTTTGCTTGCAAACTAAAAGGCATTCACTTAGACATGTCAATGAAGCTCTTATCATGACTTCCATCAGGAGAATTTCAAAGCTTGATTGCCTTTATATTAAAGTATCCCATGCTATGCTGGCAGTGAGCCACCTTTCCTTTCAAGAGATTCCAGAGATGTCGTCTTGCTCCTTGGCATAAGCAGATGTAACCAGAATTATCATTAACTGATACTTCAGGTTACCCCTCACTGTTGGTTTCAATTAGAGCTAGCTTATTATAATTTAGATTTATTTTGGTCAATAACACCTCCATATACCTCCATATATGATACATGCATTTGAGGAATTTTCTGTGCTTACAATAAACATATTTTTCTGTCTACTTGATATGACATACATAGGACTTATTGACATAAAATCTTAAATCTGTTTCATTGTTGTAATGATTATTCTGAAGGTGTGTGTGTCCATATCCAATTGATGATTGTAACCTTCCTTTCATGATATTGTTTCATTAGTTCCTAATTTATCATTGGCATTGCTTGTTTGAGGTTGTTAGTGATGATGACTTATGATAAGTCATGATGAGATTTTAATTCTTTTCATTTTTCTGCAGAAATGTTCCCAAATGAGTCTATGAGTACTTCAACACAGTTATTCAACATCTTCCATTACAGCTTGAAAGCGGTTGCTGCCCATGCATCTGATTTACTCTTAGCACATCTCAATAGGCCTCTTTAGAAAATGCTATGGTATGAAGCATAAGATGCTGAGTTGCATGCGGGGGAATATCACTTCATCAGCATAAATCTTCTTGGATTTCATTGTGTTAAAAAGTCATCAACTTTGTGTATATTATAAAATGGAACAACTGCCATTAACTGTTATTCCCAGTAATATGTATTTCAGTTTGTACGTGTAGGCTTGATTACACTTTATATTCAAATATGACTAAAAAAGTATGTTAATTTTATTAATTGTTTGCCTTATTTAATTCCTCTGAAATATCACCTGCCGTTCATCACATAACAGAGGAGCAGTAATCAGGACAGACAGCAAAAGTATTACAATTTCCAAAAAAAGAACAGAATTATGTTTTTTTGTTTTAGGAAAAACAGTGCTGAATATGCTGGAATGGCATTTTCTTAGCTTAAAAGTTAATTAAGGTCATTTGGTGGAATGGGTGGCTGGAAATGCTGATGATTGAGACACAGATGAGGAATCTGAAGAAGTAGTTAAGGAAAGCATTTTTTGTTTGATTGAAATGAAAATAAGATTTGTTTGTTTCTTCTGTAATCTGAGGTTCTGAATAATAAACAGTTCCTGGAGCTTTTTCCTCTACTCAGCATTTGGTATCCTATTAAGAAGTCTTCTGCAATTTCATGGTAAAAATAACAAGACTAAAAGGAACAAAAACACAAGAATGTGACAAATGTGTTTTTTTTAACTGCAATCCTTTAGGTCAGTAGTTCAGTTACTATAATGCAACCTGGAGAAATTAATTCAGGCTAGTCTAAGAATCTCATCTTAATGTGGAGTCAGTGTTGAGAAATAGCAAATCCCATAGCACTCCAAAGTATATTACAGAGTACAAAATATCACATTCATTCTCATACATTACATGAACAACTAATGAAGCACCAAGGCCCACTAAGTCATCTAGAAGGAGATATACATTCAGTAGAATATTGAATGCAATAATGTATTCTAAGACTTTCTTAAAGGGAAGATATTCCTTATTTACAAGTAGGATCCATGTATCCATAATTTTTCTTTATGATCTCTGCAGTCTTTTCCATCTGTATCTGTGTATTTGAAGATTCCTTAGTGAAACATTTGTGTCATAAATGTAAAGTTATGACTCATACTGCAATCATGTGTATGGATTTCCTTTTGGTCAGAGGAGGACTTTGCACAAATGCTTTGTTTTTGTTTTTTTGTTGTTTTTTTGTTTGTTTAAGTAGAGCTGCAGCCTGGTTCTATTAAAATTTTAATAAGCATTCTTCAAGTAGAAGAGCATATGCTTGAAAAAGAAATTTTTCTGGTTGTAGATTGCTTCTAACACCACTTCCTAATACACAGCCACACTAGGGGGCAGATTTAATAAATTCATGTGAAGGATTCGAATATTCGCTCGAATAGTCTCTATTCAATTGTTTGACTATTCGAATATGCAAATTAAGAATATTCATTCGCATTGAATAGATTGAATAGATCAAATAAATATATATTTGATCGTTCGACTATTCGCCAGTCGAAGAACTTGTCCAATAAATTTTTTAAATTTTATTTGACTGCCTACTTCGCCAGATTGAACCTACCCAATTGCTGAATTTTAATTGTACAATCGAATGCTCTGAACTTTAGATTTGTACGAGTTTGGTGAATATGGGAAAAATTATTAACTATTGAACTGGGAAATTCATAGAGATTCCGAAAAAAAATTTTTTCCTGATTTTTACTGACTGTTAGCAAACTTTTCTTGACAGTCAGGAAAATGTGTTTCTATCTGAAAAAATAATTCAAGGCAGATAAATGTGTCAATTCATTAGCATGTGTTTGAATCTTTACAGAGGTTAAAAATAAATTTGTTCAGTAGGGGTATTAGAGCTCCCCTTGTATATCAATGTGAAGTTTAACAATTTAGAGATTTGTTTACACTGGAATGAATTATTCCAGTAGAGTAAAAAAAAATTGATGAATCCAAAAACATTGTCCTTTTTTTTGACTGGGTTGTAATTTATTTTAATAAGTTTAGTGGAGTTTGATTTTGCTCTGGTTTCTTTCTGTCTTAAGAACATTTGACTTAGACTGGAACAGGAGCGATTTGGGAGTAGAATAAAAGGAATAACATTTACAGGGGGAATGTAATTAAACTTTTAAGCATTTAAAAAAGCATTTTTTCAAATGTTTAGCATTGGCGAATATTACATAGCTCACGCTAATGAAAGGTTAGTGTTAACACATGCTCTAGAGCTTTGTTAAATATTTTGTTGCAATAATTTGTTGTAAATCTTGTTATGTTCACTGTACGTGTTCTCAAATGCCATTTATTCACAAATTTTGAGAGGAAGTAATGGCAATATTGGTTGCTAACATTCACAAATTACATTCCCCCCATACAGATGAAGCCACTTTGGATTGTGCATTTGACACAGAATAACTTAACTCAGACATCCCATTTAACTCACTTATCACAGAATATTGTGTCACAGCATCCCATCCAATTAAAGAGTTCACCATTGAAAACAATGGTGCTTTGGTATGCTAATGAAAAGGTTAAATGCATTAAAAGAGTTAAGAACACAGTTTCTTCAATTAACCCTGAATCACAATGCATTTAACACACAAATCCAAGTGGCTGCATCTGTACATATTACATTCCCCCATAAATGTTTACTCAAAAATTAGAGTGTTGTGGTCATGTAGCATTCAGTCTAACATACCATCACTTCACACAAGAAGCAATGGGGAGCCTCTAAAACAAGAAATTATCATGCAGCCTTCAGGGTTTAGAAGTATGCATAATAAACAGTTGACCATAAATTTTGTCTACAGAGGAACTGTATGTCCCTTCTAATGTGTTTCAAATTGAATTGAACACTTCTATAAAATATACTTTGTATATACATGCCTGCTTAGAACTGACTTCAATGTTATACTTTTTTCTTTTTTAAATATAAATCACCATATCTGCCTGACTTCTGTCTTACATGATATGTATTGTGAATGTAGGTCCATATTATGAAGATACTCAGATAGTATCTATATGTATAGATGTCTGCCAAACCCCAGAAAGTTAAAGCTAAAAATGGATGACATTGATTATTGCCCAGGACAACATAGGACTATGTTCTTGCAGATTCATTTAAGCCAGAAAAGCTTGCTTATAGAATTCTTGAGATAGTATTTTAATTGAAAATGGGAACAAATAAATCAAACGAAAGACAGGGAATCTGACTACTGGTAGAGACAAGCTGAATATGTGTGGATGTGTGAGAGGTGTTAGTGGCATGCAATACACCTTGTCTTGTCTCAAGCTTTGCAGACACTCAACAGAAAAAAGTACTTGCATAGTGGGAAACCTCTAGTAACACATGATGTGTATGTCATGCTTTTTCTTTATGACAGGTATGATACAAATAGTTTTTCTGCCTCTTCTGCTGTCATCCCATGAAATAACATTATGTTTGATGGGGTTTGAACTATTCTTCTTCTCTTGCAGTAAAAAAAAAGTTTGCCACTAAGTAAATACAAAGAAATACTGAGACAAAAGCCACCCTGCCAAGTAGAACTACTGGTTTTAACATATAAACATATATTGCATATATCATAATTATGTAAGTCATGAGTATAAGCCTGGCAGGCAGATTCATCAGAGATATAAAACTGCGGTGTCTAGAAGGTTTCCTGGCAGTTTGACTTTTTTTTACCATATAACAATGCTTTTTTGACTGTCAGGAAAGTGTTAACTAATTGACACATTTTGCCAAGCCGACGAATATGTTTCAAATGTCTTCAATGACTTTTCAGTGGGGGTTCTCTGTGCCCATCTGAATCATTATTCTATAATGCAAATCTTGTGTGGAAATTGGAAAGGATTGTTTCAAATATGGAAAACAAATAAAAACATACTTTTCCTTTTTTATTTGCAAGCAGTATATATATATATATATATATATATATATATATATACACAGATGAAACCACTTGGATTTGTCTGCTGTGTAACTTGAGCCTTTTCTCCCTTAGTAAATGTGCCCCTTAGAGTATATACTTATATATAAATATATAGTATATCCTTCAACAAATAAAAAATAATAACAATAATAATAATAATACTTTTCATGTTAGGTTAAGAAAAAGAGAACAAAAAGTTATTTCTAACTACTTAAATAAATTAGCCTGGTTTGTTTGTCAGTTGTATTTATACATTTGCATTCTTCAGTAGAGAAAATCATCTTATTATAAAACTAAAAACATGCATTAGTTACTAAGAAAGTCAAGCTATAATTCTTTGCATTTGGCATTAGAAATGGTAGTTCTCTATAATTAAGTGAGTGGCTTCATTTTTAGTTATGTGAATTATATCCATAGTAGTACTTTATAATTATACCAAAAGGCTACATTATGATTTCTGATCAGCAATCCATCACAGGGAATCTGGAATTATATATAAATTACCCAGACGTAATCCTTTCTGGAGTTCCTTATAAATGTCATTAGATGTAAATCGTAACCTTAGCGTAGGTTGTTAATGCATTAGCATTATAGTTTTACTTTGCTTGCTGACTGTAAGAACATTTTGAAATGTGTTGGGCTGTAGTGTTTAACAATAAATTGCTAATACATCATATTAGGGGACGAATATACTGTGTTTGGTGCCTTCTCTTTAATGTCTCCCACCAGTTCCTGTATTCTATGTGGATTTTCTTTAGAATTGTAAATGCTGATGGCTTTAAATAAGAGGTGTACAGACTAAACATGGAAAGACAGGGTGGGGAGGGGGAGGGCTTAATTAAAATAGCTGAATAATAAC
>CM044434.1:14675439-14698304 GCA_024363595.1 Xenopus borealis | reverse complement strand
CTTAAAGCAGATAATTTGTGCTTCAAATGTGGGTCAGACCCAGGTACTTATTTGCACACCTTTTGGTCGTGCCCACAAATGCTCAAATTTTGGGATAAGGTGGTGAACTTCGTATCACAAACTCTCAAAATACCGAGTGTGAGGACACCGGAGGCATGCCTCTTGGGACTGGGTGGAAGATATCACACCTAATAAACACCAACGAATTCTACTAAGGCTACTCTATTTCTATGCAAGGAAAGCAATCACCTTAGTTTGGAAGCTGCCTAGAGCCCCTTCCCTAAAAAGGTGGAAATCTTTAGTAAATGTAACACTTCCCTTATACAAATTAACGTACTTGAGTAGAGGATGTCCAGACAAATTTGAAAAAGTCTGGGGTCCATGGCTGGAAGAAGTTGACACAGCTTCGGTGCAAGACCCAAATTAATGTGATACAAGATTTATATATAAAATGGCGAATATGGTACAAGGACATCGCCCCCCCCTCTCCCCCCAGTTAACCCCCCAGTTAATATAAGGTAAAAAAAATGCTTGATATATACCTGGTTGTTTTAATATTATTTGAACAATGTTATTGTGACACTTAAATATGGATGTGACAAAGCAATGTATATTGGTAAACTTTATGGATATGTCAAGCTGGAAAATAAAGCCTTTTAAAAAAAAAAATTGTATTGGCTTTTCCCACCCAAGATAGCTTAGAGACTCCTCCCATTGACTTATATGCAACTTTGGCAGTTCTGAGTTGCGTGATTTTCGGATTCAGACTTTTTCTATCCTTGGGTATAATAAATCCTGAAAAATTCATGTTTATTTTTTCACTAAAAATTCAGATTTTATAGTAAACTTCAGACTTTAATAAATAACCCGCTAAGGGGCAGATTTATCATTTGTCAAATTTTGAATTGAAAGTAATTCGAAATTCGACCATGTGAATAGTGAGGGAAGTGAAATCCTTTGAATTCGAATTCAAAGGATTTTACCACTATTCGAATATTCGAACGATTGATCGAATGATCGAATAGGGAAAATTCCTTATCAAAACGATTTTTAGCAATCAATCGAATTTTTCAAATTCGATCTGAGGGAATGATCCCCATTTTGGTAGGTTTAATCTGGTGAAGTAGGTGATCGAATTTAAATTTAAAGGGGAAGTATTTGACCATTGACTTTTCGAATATTCGAATAAAATTATATTCGAATATTCGAATAATAGGATTTTGAATATTCGATGGTCAAATTTGGTCGAATTTGCCTAATTTGCATATTCAAAATCGAATTCAAATATTTTTGAAAATGCGATCGAATATTCGAATCCATCATGTGAATATATGTGAATTTAGTAAATCTGCCCCTAAGTGTTGGACCTAAATTGGATCTGGTAGGGGAAGTGAGTCCTTTCTTTCATGTGTAGTGAGCCCAGGCAAATTCTAGATTTGGTCATAAGGTGTCACTCTTGTGCAATACATATCAAAAGCAGAGCTGCCAGGTGCTCAGGGTCTGTCTATTTCATATTCAATCCAGGATGGAGTGAGTCTTTTCGGCTGGGGTCCTTGCAGCAAAGGCCCCAGTGTATGGAGAGAAACCACATCGGTGGTGATGCCCCTGGTGGGCTTGGGGATAATGGGGCCCCAATATGTATTTGGTACTTGGAAGCAGCAAAGAGTAAAGGAGCTGCCTGGTAATGGATTTCTGTGAAAGAGGTTGGGATGTGTTCACACTTCAAATGTTGGAGCCAGCCCAAAGATTAAAGATTATGGCGAGACATTCTAAAACTGTGTACCGGTTCTGAGTGAGCCCTCAGTGAGTTTCAGTCTAAGGATAGGGTATGGAAAGGCCCCAGCATGTGTCCCCTCTGTGAGGACAGGTGTTGATCATGTGCATCCTACCCTTTCATTCAGCAAATGGATTCTGGACCTGTGTATGATAGGATAATAATGATATACTGTACATCCTATAAAACATGTACAGTTTATAGGTCTGTGGAAGGGGGTGTAAGTTAAATCACATGAACTACTTAAAATTGAGGTTTTGTGAATGTTTAGTGCTGCAATGAAAAACACATTATTGCGATTATAGCACATTATCTCTAAGCAAAGGATATCATTAACACCAGCTCTGAAGCTTCATTAAATATTTGGTCACGAAATTATGCTTTGCGATTGTGAACTTTTATTAAATACACTGCAAATTTTCACCATTTGGTTTAAACTTTGCAAGGAAGTCATTGAGGTCTGTAATCAGTCAAAAAGGGTGCAAACATGGTTGCTAACATTCACAAATGTGTCTGAAGTTTTTCTATGCTAACATATATTACATTCCCATATATATGATACAACACCCCTTAAAGTCCCACCCTTCTTGAATTTCCCACACAACAGTTCTATTTGTCTGTCCAGCATGCACCATGGCTCCTAAATTCAATATGTTATATATTTACCCCAACGATGCATGGAACAAGAATGCATTGTAAATACAAGAGTGCCATATGATAGTGTGCTGTCCCCACTAACATACATATTGGTTTCCAAAACACTACATGACTACTACTGATATTATTGCATGCATTGACAACAGAAGAAATACTATCCCATTTTACAACCTCAACATAAACATGGCCTTCTGAATTCAAATTCAATATTGCTCTGTATTTGTAGGTGGACCCTCTAGATCCCCAAAACATGGTTTGGTTTCGTTTAGAGAGTATGCAGTTTTTTGATTGGACAGTAGGGCCTGAAGCTCAGTGGGTTGTAGCTTCTGGCCTGACTTTAGTTCAAGTGTTTAAGGCACCTTAAACAAGTGCATCATTTGGTGTAGACTATAAAATATAGATACAGTACTATTTTTATATACATTATGCACACCCACACACAAAAACAGAACACTTTGCCTAAACTCTTTCTGTTTCTTCTCTTTGAATATCAACCTACTGAATACCAAACACTAAAAAAACAAGCACACCAGAGAAGGTCACTTATGTTCAGCAAAATTGCAATAATATAAAATAAGGTAAAAAATGTTAAAACACAGATTACTAGGGCTAAAAATGTCAGGTTTATAAAATCTTTATTTTTTTCTTCTATCTGCTATATTTATTTTATTTTTTTGAACATTTGGCAGAGATAGATATGTAAGCCAGAGAAGTTTATGTCATCATGGATCATAAAGATTGTTCTTTCTTTAGAAAAATAATGCCACAAGCAGAATCTGATACATTTCTTCATCATATATCAGCTATTGTAATTCTCCTCTGTTGCGCCATATCACTATTTGATGTATATAGAGTGCATTGAAGAAAATAGGCTTAGAAAATTGGTTCTACAAAGACATGGAAATGCCTTTATCTAAAATGCAGATTTTAATGTCTGATACATAAATTACCCTCCAGTACACAATTTAAATCATGGGAGATCATAGTAGTGACAGGTTAAATGTATGCACTGTTTTACAGCATTTGTTTCTCCTGCTTTAATTCATCTTATTTAATTGCTGTTGACCTTGTAAGTATCACTACATTTAAGAAACAAAGTGTACCTAGTTTTGCTGCTAGGGGGTACATCAGCATTGCAGATAAAGCTCATTTTGAAAAATATAGTGCATGTATGTCAATCTGAGCAGAACTATGCTCACACTCTTTGTAAAAAAATATACATAGATAGACATATATCTACAGTGTTTCAGAATACTATGGGATAGAATAAAAGCAAGACAACAAACTCAATGAAAAATGTATAAACAAACCAAGACATGAGAGGTTGTTTACAACTCTGGGGGAGGGGTGCAAGAGTTAGTGCCCATTTAACAGCACACTGGGGTCAATGTTCTCTGTCAAGTTGAAAATACTATACTCTCTGCATAGAGCAGTGTCTGGTGATGCAACTCAGCCCTGTCCTTACCCCCTGCCAAAGGTGGGTAGGGGGCATGAGGGGAGGAAATCTACATGTCTTTCCCCACCCAACTCTTTAGAATCCTATGTGGCCTAATGCAGGAAACAAACAATCAATTGTAGATGCAGTCTGTTAGTCTCTGACCTCCTAAATAGAGCTTTGAGGCCTGCTGCTATCTGCACAATGCCCCATGCAGTGGGAAAATGTAAAATGTGACTGATTAATTATGGGTTTTTTAAACTTTGCACACTGCATAAGGAATTGTGAATGTAGCCCATAGGTACAGAAGGCTTATGAGATCCTAAGACATTTGGTTTCATTATTCGAACTTTATCAGATCATTCAAATTTTATTTTGATCGGCTGCTAGTGGCTACTGAAAGGGGGGAATATGACCTACAGGTATACTTTTTATCATAATCTTTATCATATTATCCTTTAACTGCAGATGTCTAGTTGCATCTTACAGATTCTGTAGTATTTCCAAAAAAGACCAAGCATCCCAAAAACTGGTATGAAACTCATTGTCATACAAAGCAAATTTTGTTGGTGTCTGTCTTTTTTAATTGAAAAAAAGAAATAAAGCTATAACTATACAATTCTGTTCCGTAGATATATACTGTAGTATATGTTTATACATTCAAAGGAAAGTGCTGGCCCTTCTTTCTTTAACTATTTTACTAATATAAATGTAAAATGAGCAGTAGAAAAAAGTAGAAACAGAAGTATCCTGTGAGTGCACACTTTTCATATAATAGAGGAAATTGTATTCTAGTCACACAGTCATATTTCTTGTCAAATATTTGTATAAGCACAGGATACAAATTATATCAGAAAGGAAGGTTTTTCAGAAAACTCAAGCTGCGTTTTATGATTGTTTGAATTGTGAATTGCTGTAATTAACCCAGGAAAGCGTAAGGTGAAATATTAAAATAATTAAAACAGTGGGTTTATTTCTAATTTTCTGCCTAATTATAACTCAATTTTAAAGTTTATTATAATTTGGCTTTACTGGGATACTGCCTTGAACTGCTGTAAAAAAAGCACAATATGATTTAGATTTAGACAAATGGGACATTGCTTAAAGCTATTTAGTTCAGCATCAGAGTCTTATAGGATTATCAATGTGTTCTTCAACTTTAGGGAACACATTTTAAAAATTAATTGTATAATTGCACAGTTCCAATTAATTTTCTTTGGAGGAAGGTAGTGCCGCAAGCAAAGTAGGAGGACACAATAGCTTTGCTGAATAATGGAAATACATGCCAGTGCCTAAAAAGGTAGAATGTATCATTCAATAAATGTAAGCCTTGCAAATGTTATATCAATGGCTCACTGATACACACTATCATTATTAATATGCATTTGTAAAGAACAAACATACTACAAGATGTGGAGAATGGCAAAATCAGGATTCAGTAAGGGATGTGGACTGCGCTTTGGAGGTGGCAGATAGTATATCATGAAGGAATGCTCTTCTAGATGAGGGAAAGCTACATCTGTAGAAAGCAATATTAGTTAGAAATGATTCCAAAGATAATTCATTATATTTCAACATGAGGGCTAATCTATTTTTCTTAAAGTAAGGACTCTTGATTGTTGGAAAAGTATACAAACCATTTTTTAATGTGTACAATCTGACACTACCCCTTAGTAACAGCTGAATATTGGAACATCAGTAATTAATGCTTGCCATGTACAGTATATCTATGTATATTCATGTATGCCTGTAATTAAGCCACTTGTTCCTCCTGAATCTGACAAGGTGACCATAGGATTATCAGGATGGCAGAAGGGATTATGAACAATTGATTTTTAAAACATCTGTATAAATGATTGCGTAAATAAACAAGGACGTGTCAGTTATGATATTATGCTGTCTAAATGTATATCTGACATAGTAAGGTGAGGAATCAGTGAATTGTGTTGGAAAATAGTCAATTTCTATATAGGTGGAATTGTAATTTCACATAGATTTGTTTTTAAAAGGTAATTTATTTAATGGATATATATATAAGGCAAATTTCACCTGCCAGTCTATTTTGTTATAATCAATAGAACAAAAAAACATGATTTTGTGACTTGTCTCTTTTTAAACATCTATTGTTATAATACAAATTAAAACCCAATATTCTTTAACCTGTTTCAAACATCTGTCAGTCTAAAGTATTTCAGTATATACTGTAAATTCAAACGTGCTTCAATATTTTCATATGCAAACGTGAGTATGTCTTTCTCACCCCATTATCGAAGAGCACCAGAAGTCTGGTCATTTGGACTGTAGCTTCATTTTTTGTAAACTTTAAAATCCCATTGGCTGTGTTATGATCTATGGATTAACAAACATCAATCTCTCATTCACTTAAGTCTGGTCTTTGTTTGTACAAGTTACATATCAACTTCCTTGTTCGCTCTATCAGAACAGCTTATCTTCATCTTGCAGAGCTGTGTCTATGTAACATTTTTTTTAAAGAGATTAACACAGTCTTTTTAAATATTGTCTTTGTTACTCTACCATGCAGGTAGAATGCAAGCAATAACATGGCATTTCTTATATTATTCATAGATTGAAATTCAGATCTGTCTTGGGTTTATGGTGACTGTGAGCAAAATGGTGCTGCAAATTGTGATAAGTTTATAGCACAAGAAAAGATGGAACTTGCTGCTTTGCCTCTTGATAATACTATGCCTATGTAGAAAAAACAGAATGTAACACATTTAGACAAATTAAGCAGAGAATGTTTAAAATCTGCCACAGCCTTCAGTTACTTTGCTCAACATTTAGTACCAATGTAAGCAAATAATTAACATGTAATTGTTATTAATATAGGTTTAGTTCTATCACATTAAAGGCACACAATAATTAATGGCAGACCCACTGTCAAATATATTTTTTGATCCTGTAAACTTTTTAACTTCAATAACTGCATGCATGTTAGTCTTATAAAGTTATGGGTAGTAGAACCCTTCATGTTGGTATATGTTTTCTGCAAATAAAATAAAAGTTTGGCCAGGGTGGACATGGCAAGGCTATTTGTGAGAGTCATGGCTTTACAAAGCACTGGAGAATGCTCCTTTCAGAAGGAATCATTATCTAAATTATCTTACAAATAACACTGGCTTTCATATTTTCTCCTTCAAAGAGTAACATTTTTAATACATTGATACATCCTGATTTGATATACATAATGGGGAATTATATATTCTAGAGCAATGTTTTCTATAATGTGCACTACATGCAAATGCATCCTTATACAATATACAGTAAGATGTCTTGGAAATAAATTAAATCAAGAGAACCAGAAATGTAAAGATATAGGAATATATGTGAAAGTCTGTAGGAGTCATTTTCATATCTCTTTGGATTCAAGTAAAAATTCACGAAACACAAACACACATTATTTTAAGACTCATTCACTGAGGGTATGATCCTACAGTATGTAGACTGAAGCATTGAAGGGTACAAGGACAGGGCTCCTTTACTCCATGAGCCCCCCATCACTTTCTAACTGTGTTCAGCTGTAATAAATTAGATCAGAACTAATGTAAAAATGAAAGGCAAACTGTTGTAAAAATGAAAATTTCATCATAATAAAATATTAATATATATAATCAATTAAAATTCTGATGCAGTTATGCAATCAAGTTAATCTTTGCTTCTCCCATCTGAGCACCCATCTCTCTTCAAGAGCTTTTTAAATCCTGATTAGGTTTGGTGGAGATTTTCAAAACTGCACTGCATACTCCAGTCGAGGCCTTACTAGGGACCTATAAAGAGGCATAATTATGTTTTCATGCCTTGAGTTAATGCCCTTTTTTATGCAAGACAGAACTGCATTTGCTTTAGTAGCCACAGAATGACTCTGCCCAGAACTAAACAACTTGTTATCTACAAAAACCCCTAGATCCTTCTCATTTAAGCAAACTCCCAACACACTGTTATTTAGTGTATAACTTTAATTTATATTATTTTTGCCAAAACGCATAACCTTGCATTTATCAACACTGAACCTGATTTTCCAGTTTGCTGCCCAGTTTCCCAACTGAGACAAATCACTCTGCAAAGTGGCAGCATCCTGCATGGAACCTATAGTTCTGCACAATTTAGTATCATCTGCAAAAATAGAAACAGTACTTTCAATGCCCACCTCCAGATAATTTAAGTAAAAAAGCAAGGGGCCTAGTACAGAGCCCTGCGGTACTCCACTAACAACACTGGTCCAATTAGAAAATGTTCCATTTACCATCACTCTTTGTAGTCTATCTTTTAGCCAGTTCTCTATCCAGGTACAAATACTATGTTCCAGACCAATATTCCTTAATTTAACCAGTAACCTTCTGTGTGGCACTGTATCGAATGCTTTAGCAAAGTCTAAATAAATGAAATCCACTGCCGTCCCAGAATCAAGGTTGCTGCTCACCTTCTCATAAAAACAAATTCTTAATCTGGCAAGATATTTTACCCATAAAACCATGCTGGCACAAACTCATAGTATTGTGATTTGCTTTGAATGCCAGTATATTATCCTTTATTAACCCTTCGAAAAACTTTCCTACCACTAATGTCTGGCTTACTGGCTTATAGTTTTTAGCTGAGAACTGTTCCTTTTTGAAAAGAATCACCCCATTAAAAATTTGCCAGTCTCTTGGCACCATGCCAGACCTCAATGAATCCTGAAAAATTAAGTAAATTGTCTGACAATCACAGAGCTAAGCTTGTTAAATACCCTGGGATGAATACCATCTGGCCCTGGACCTTTGTTTATTTTAACATGTTCTAGTCTCTTCTGAATTTCCTCATGTGTGAACCATGCACTATTAGTTATATTACTAGAACTGGGACTATTAAGATGGAAACCTTCATTAACTGGTTCCTCATATGTGTCTACAGATAAAAAATATGAGTTCAGAATCTCAACTTTTTTTTTGTTGGCAACCCCATTACCCAAGTCAATGTTGGGATACTTGAAGTCACCCATAGTAATAACTTGACTAGTTATGAAGCTGTTTCTATTTGTAAGAGTAACTGGGCTTCATGCTTGTCACTTATACGAGGTGGTTTATAGCATACACCAATGATAATTTTCTTAGTAATCTTTTGCCCAATCAACATTTCTACCCAGAGGGATTCCACACCCTCACCAGTGCCATCAATGGTTATTTCTTTAGTGCATGGCTTTAATTCAGGCTTTACATACAAAAAAACTCCTCCATCCTTTTTAATCCCTCTGTCCCTCCTAAAAACCATTTAAATTCACAGTCCAGTCACATGTTTCATTCCACCAGGTCTCAGTGATACCAGCTATATCATCATTTTTCATTTTACCTGAAAAACTCTGTGCATTTGCCAGCATACAGTGGAGGTTACTACTTTTACTTTTTAATTTTGCATTACTTGGTGGAGAATTAAATGTTAAGTTAGCATTAGTCTGTTTTCCTTGTAACAGAGGGACCTCCTTAGCTGGTAAACTGTATGCCCCCTTACTCCTCCCCTATAACCCCTTGCTAATCCCACTGCCCCATCTATCCTAGCTTCCCCATAATTCTTTATCTCACCAACTCTGCTCTTGCCTAGTTTAAACACTCCTTCAACCTCTTAGTCATTCTTTCCCCTAGCACAGTGGACCCCCTTCCATTAAGGTGCAATCTGTCATGACTGTATAGGTTGTACCCCAAAGAAAAATCAGCCCAGTGCTCTAGGCACCCTGTAGTGATCCAAACAACAGATTACCCTATCCACATTCCTAATAATCGAATCCCCTACAGCCACAATCTGCTTAAGCCTGACTCTGCCCTCGTCCTCACAACTACTAGAGAAACTGGTGTCCCATCTAGAGCTGCCAATCCAGAGTTCACACTCCCATCTTCCTCACACAATCTGGTGAATCTGTTGGAACTTATAAACCCCTTATCAGCCTCCATTTTCCTTATCAGCCTCTATTTTCCTAGATTTTCTAAAGGTCACCCAGCTAGCTACCTCAACATCCTGCTGCTGTTCTGTTCCCCCCAAACTATCTGACCCTGCTAGGTCCTGGTCATTGAGCAAGAGACTCCTTTCAAATCAACTACAGTGTTGCAATTTATTGCTCTAACTCGAGCCTCCAAAGTGATAATTTGCTCACAACCACCACAGAGGTAAGCAGTTTGGATCTCTTGTTCCAAATCTGCATACATTTGGCAGACTGTGCACTGGGTCAGACTTTCAATCTTGCTAGAGCTCATTATCCCAGTTACAGTTTGAAACAGGAATGAAAAAAAAGATTATAGAATATAGTTTGAACCTCATTTAGTTTGAAATTCTTGTGTTTGCAACTCCACTTATAGATCCCCCATAGTGATGGGCGAAACGGCCGCGTTTCGCTTCGCCGAAAAATTCGCGAATTTCCAGAGAGACGCGCGACTCGTTTTTGGCGGCGAATTCGCCCCTGGCGAATAAATTCGCCCAACACTAATCACCCACTTAAAGAGCAAACACTGAAGAGCAGCTAAACACCAGAGCAAGAGTTCCAGTGGTTCTATTTCACCTGTATCCATGTAGTCAAAGAAGTTACTATACTGTTTACCATCTAAATATGAAATTTATTAATATGAAATTTAACTTCCAATAATAAAGCAGTTTATTGTGATTTGACAACCACTGATGCCCATGTTGATGATGATCAAGTTGTAAATTTTAGTCTAGTACTACAAAGAGTGACTACATGCAGGCCTTCATTTGCATAACCTCAGGGGGATCCACATAAAATTCTGTGGTTCCTGTATTAGGTATTAAATCTTCTGAGCTTCCTGACCCTCACTATAGAAAATAAACAATGAACTGCATTAACAGTAACCTTCTGTGTGGCACTGTATCAAATGCTTTAGCAAATTAAATCACATCCACTGCCATCCCAGAATCGAGATCCCTGCTTACCTTCTCATAAAAAGAAATTAAGTTAGTCTGGTAAGATCTTCTACGCATAAAACCATGCTGGCACAAACTCATAGTATTGTTATTTGCTATGAAGTCCAGTATCTTAGACTTTTATTGTATTGCAAATCTTAATTGTGCATGGTGCACTTTGGCACAAACGTAACAACTTTTTCATTAAGACGTTTTATTACATACACTGTGTACTCTGAAACTATAAACTACAAAATGCATTGCTATCCCACCTTGGTGTGAGGGGCTGAGGGTTCACAAAATGTTTACAAAAGGCAAAATTGTTCAGAATGTGATTCTATATTTGCATTTTTCTGTTATCGCCTATCCCATCCACCCATTTCTGGTCACTTAAGTAAAACGGTACTGGCATAAGGGTACCATAAGACTACTGCCAGCCTAGACTTGTTGAACAAGGAAACAAGGATCATTATGCCACCTGACCCCTGGTCTATTTTCAGTGTTTGAAATGAGGACCAGGAAGGAGGCTGACTAAGAAGCATGTAGGTTGGTGTTAGGCAAATAGGAATAAACTTGACACACTGGCAGGTTAACTGGCAGGCAAGCCAAGCAAAACACTCGAGTGTACCACTGATCAATAAATAAGGAAATTGTAATATGTGGCCGACTGGATAACCTCGGAATCTGTGGGTCAGTTGGGATCAGGCTGACTCCTGCATACCCTCTGAGCATAGAGTTGAGTTCTTACTTCCATTCTCCCTGCTCAAGACCTTCCTGTGCCAGCTTCTTGTCCCATCACCTCCACACCGTGCCCACTTTCATGACATCAGAGATGGAGGGGATGGGCACGGCCCTATAAATAGAACTACGGGATTTGTTAGAGTCAGGTGTAGACCAATGTTGTGGTCAGGTGCATTGACATCAGTGGCAATTTACAGGTTTGATTTTTGCACAAATTGCCAATTCTTATTTCATTGACTTCTTTTTTGTTTGGGCAGCAAGATTTAATGCCAAAGATGCCTAAACAAAAGCTATTACTAACAGGGTATTGAATCCAAGGCACTAATTCACTAATGTTGAATACCAGTGACTAAATAAACATTAATGTTTCATCAACAAAACTTTTAGTATGAAGAAGAAAATCTGCATTTCATTTTAATTCTTACTTTTTGTGCTACAAAATGCATTTTTAGTGAGGCACTGTATATGTTAAGTAAACTGGAGAGTAATAATTTCATGTGCACTGTTGTCAGAGCTTGTGTCTATGGTTCAGCTTGAACCAGAGCACTACATTATATTTGTATATGTGTGTTTGGGTTTCACCCAGGTAAACTTGTAACCTTCCACACTCCAAAATATAAAGGCAAGTTAATTGGTTCCAGAAGAAATGTGGCTGTGTGTGTGTGTTTGTGAAACTGTTATAGAGAAGTAATAATGTAAGATCCATTGGGGTCAGAGCTAATGAACACCTACATATTCTCTGTAGAGCTTTATAGGCTTTATTGATACTATAATAAGACTAATAATAATAACTATAATGATAACAATAAATAAAAATGTGATTGGGAAATGTCTGACTAACATATTAACAATCATAACCGCAGCACCGCTATTGTTATTGCAAACAATGTAAATATAATATTGTATAAACCAAGGCAAGCAAAAGCAGATTCTAAGGTTTGAATTAAACAATGTTTCAGATGTGCACAGGTCCTGAATAATCTCACTTCTAAATCAAATGACAAGTTACAAGCAATATCTGTCATCAAACATAAACAGCTTCTGTAGATTTAGCAAGGACAATTGCTAAAGTGCCCCTTTGCCTCCATAAGTGTTCAAGGTAAGGCATTGGACTCAACTGTGATTGTGACCAGTAAATAGTGGCATAAGGCTTAACAACCAGGGAGAATAATGATAAATGCAAGCTGCAGGTAAATGCCATCAGTAAAATTTCCAAACTGGATTTTATACAGGTAGGTGCCTATGTTTTTTCACATCTGAAAACCTTTGAGTAAAATCTTCTGGTAAAGATCAGAAGATTGAAACTGTATTTTATTTGTGAGAGAACACATAACTTCTGCATTTTCTTTTCTTGCCACGGCAACATTTGGCTCTTCCAGATAAATTAGCACCTGAATCAAAAGGTTTCATCTTCTCTTTTTATGGATGTGTAGTAGAACATATAATTTCTACAGACTCCTTTACTAAATGGTCAGGAGTAGTGAAGGGGTGATGAGCAAATCTGACCCATTTCTCTTCTCCAAAAAATTTGCAAACCAGTAAAAATTTACCAAAATGCATTGAAGACACATTTTTTCACCCAGTAGAATCTTTTAGCATCATTTTTGCTAGAAACTTGGTGAAAATGTTCACTCATCACTAGTCAGGAAGCAGTATTCAGTTTCATTACAGTGTTGCCCTAGGAACCATTTCCTGCCACTGATCAATAGTGATGAGCAAACTTTTTCACCACACATGGAAAAAAATTGCCTGAAAAATGCCACTGCAATGCATTCAAAGTGATAAAGCGCTTGCAAGATATCCAAGGCCTCTAATGCAATTGTAGTAAGAAAAAAAGTATTTACTTAAATGCGTTTCATAAATTTAATGGGGAAATGGGGCAGATTTGCTCATCACTAGTGATGGGTGAATTTATTCGCCTGGTGCAAATTCGCCTGGCGAATAAATTCACAGAACGGATGTGAAAACGAGAAAAAATTAACTCCGGTGAAAAAACGGCGGTGAATTGGTGGAAATTTGCCCATTACTGCTCATCACTACTAATGAACACATTTGAAGGACAGTAAGCCAAAAACAAAAGATATGAGTACCCACCTTCACCTCAATTCTGCTACTTAAGTTAGCCACAAGAGCTCAGCAGCAGGCTGGAAGAATGTTTATGATTTTTTTTTTTAAATATTTGATATTATTTATGAAACAATAACTTTTTAACACATCAGTTCTCAAACCTACAATTTAGTAACATGGTTCTTTTACTCAGCCAGAAAATCCCAGGCTAGTGTAATGTATTTGCCTGATTCATGACTGGTCAGATTAATATGCCTTTAGCTTCTCATGAATAAAATTAAATAGATGACATAAACACTACTATTAAAATGTAATGTATTTTATTGTTAATTCATAAGATTTTTTAAGATTTTTTTAAGTGTGAGTATGATTGATATCTTCACTTATTTTAACTCCAGTAAATGCACATGACTCTAATCAGAGTAAGAGCACAAAACATACAGTATAAAATCATTTAAACTCCTTGATTAATTCATAATTTTTTATTGTTGCATTCTACATGACCAGATTTTTACTGAAACCATATTACAATGGCATTTGGAAGTGGTTATAAGGGAAAATCAGTTTCTTAATACTTCTCTGGCATATCAAGAAGCAATTGTAAGACTAAGGAGTTTAAACCCAATATAACCCTTTTCAAAAGAACTGGGTATTACTGTTTTTCTATAATATGTTTCTTTCAAGTTTCCATGCTTTAAATTTTCTCAGAAGAGTTTCGAGTTGAAGTTTTGTCTATTCTTGCTTTCATCAATTATAAGACCAAGCAAGAGATAACGCTAGTTTTATAAACTGGTAATGTAAGAAAAATTGCATTTCACACTTCAGTTTCTGATAACACAACTCCTTCTAGCTATCAGAGGATTATGGATGATACTCAAGTATTTTCCTTTGTGCATTGCAAAATGGTCTGAGACTTTTTTGAAATATATTTTTGTACCTTTGGCCTGCATTTTCAAAAGGAAGAAGTGCTTACGGAATGAAGGCTAAAACTATAATGCCACATACAAGACAGAAAAGAACTATGCTATAGAAAGAAATACCTTGATCCTTACAGGGACTGAAAACTCTAGAGTCATTTTGAAAAAGTTTATTCAGTATAGTGTAATACTTGTAATGTATTATGTGTATAAACTTTGAACAAATTATTTTTGCTATTTTACTGTAACATAAGGTATCCCAAACTCAGAACTAACTCAAAGGACCGTGTCACGGCTCACTGTTTTGCCTATAGCAACTGTCTTCTGGAGGAGCCCTATGCAACTCAGATGCCATCATGAGTTAATGTGAGAGGACCAAGGAAAGAGTTTTGAGCAGGCTAGGGAACCAAACGTATGCGGAAAGGACTGGAGAGCAGTCAGCAAGACATGAAACAGGCAATGCCAGACTGGCTATGTAGCACCAAACTATATAACAGAAGAGTAGTCAAGGTCACAGGCCAAGGTAAAACCAGCAGCAGTAAAAACAGCAGCATGTTTAAAATGTACAAAAATCAGGATCCAGAAAATTGTCAAATTCAGGCAGAAGTTGGAACAGGCGGGAACTATAGGAATAGACCTTTATGTTGGGCAATGGAAATAGGACATTTGCACCTTTAAATATTTGAATTTCTCTCCAACTGCAATGACATCACATAGTTTGGTGAAGAAGGTTGAAGGTACAGAGCTGTGTGAATCCAGAAGCGGTATCATAGAGCTGAAGAAGCAGATGGCGGGCATCCCCACCACCGCACTAGACTACCAGCTATTCTTACATTTACTTTGCAATAAGCCATGGTCATTTCATGCCTCCCAAAAACACTTGCTATAAAGTTTAGATCAATACAAAGCAGTCAACAATATTGTCTGGTATGGACCAACTGGATAATGCAATTCAACATTTCCATAGAACTAGGATTTGCAATTGATATAATGGGAAGGCTCAGTGTCTGCTTAAGCAGTCATTAGGGATGGCCGAATTTGACCCGTTTCGCTTTGCCAAAAATTTGCCATGGGTGAAATGTTGCTTTGCCCATTTAAATATTTTATTTATGCTCGCCACCATTAATGTCTATGGGCATAATTTTCACTGTGAAACAAGGCAAAAAATTCACCCATCCCTAGCAGTCATTGCTAGTGTGTTTAATCTAAGCTCTGTTCAGGACTAAAACAAATGAGGGGATGCCCATTGGATTTTCTACTTTGTGCATCATTTCCCAGCAAATGTCCCAGTTACATTTATCATTTACTGTAGTACAGGTATGGCATGGTATGGTGTCTTTTTCAGGGCCGGAACTAGGGGTAGGCAGAAGAGGCAGCTGCCTAGGGCTCAAAGATTGGGGGGTGCTGGGCAGCTACCTCTACTGCCTACTCTAGATTGGGCCTGGTACTAGACTTTGGCCCACAAGCACTTCTGGAACACTTGCACATGGATGCTGCTGACGCACATGTGCACATCCCTAATGCACATGTGCACACAAACACCGATAATGCACAGGCCTGTGCCACCAATGCGCATGCGCGGCAGATGGTGATGAGGGGCAAGCTGTCCGGCTTGGGAGCCTAGGGCGCCCAGTCGGCTAGACTCGCCTCTAATCTTTTTTCTTTATATTAATAAAACAGAATCATGTACTTGAGCCCAACTAAGATATATTTAATCCTTATTAAAGGCAAAAAATCCTATTGGGTTTATTCAGTGTTTAAAATATTTTTTAGCAGTAGTGATGGACAAATGTATTCACCAGGCATGGATTAGTAGAATCTTGAAACTGCAGCGAAAATTAGCTGTGGGGAAATTTGCTGCGACATTGAAATTGTCACTCGTCAAAATTGTTGCACATCAAAATTATTCAGACACCCATTGACAATATTGCATTTGGACAAAAGAGTTGAGTATGTAAAAATTGTTGTACTCATAAAAATTGTCACATCAAAATAATTCAGACGGCCATTGACTTTAATGCATTTGGACAAAAGAGTTGGGTATATAAAAATTGTCGCTCGTCAAAATAATTTTGATGCCCATTGACTTTAATACTTTCGGTGAATTTTTTGAAACAGATTTGCCCATCACTATTTAACAGACTTAAGGTGTGGTGATCCAAATTACATAAAGATCCCTTATCTGGAAAACCCCAGGTCCAAAGCATTCTGGATAACAGGTCCCATAACTTTATAGCTCCAACCCTATTTCCAGTTGCATTAAAGCTTGGAAGTTTCAGACAGAAATGAAGGCTTTTGATGGATATATGGAGTTTGCACTTTTATAAAAGTCCTAAAACAGAAATATATTTATATTTTCATATCTTATCAGTCACATAAATAAAATTCAAAGATAAAATATTATAAAGTTTGTCATGATGTCCAATGGTGGTACTATTTCATAGGCATGAATAGATCAAAGGTTTATTTATCAAAATCTGAAATTTCCTCACTATTTTCTGAAAACCAAGCAGCGGCAATAAATGCTTTTATGACATCATGGAGGACATATATTACACAGACGCCAAGGCTAAAAGGGTTGCATATTACTTCCAGTACTTTCCAAAGACTTTCAGTGCCAGAATGTGCCTTGTGGACAGAATATCATATACATAATATTCATTGTTTAAAAACTTAAGCCATTTATTTTGTGATAACGTGTTAGGTTGTCATGCCAATGTTTTATAGCTGATTTGATGTTAAATCATCATTTTAAATGAAATAATTATACCTGCAAATATTTAGTTATTTAGAAACCTTATCACTGTCAGCAGAGAAATAATAGATTGATGCCTTCTGTAAATTATATTTTGTGATGGTAATCTGTGGCTGTTATTAAAGGGCCATATCTACTCAAATTCCCTTTTACCTGACTGACTGATTTGTGCTTATCATGGGTGCTTCATGACTCATATTTCCTATTTGAGGGAAATGATTTAGAATGGGGTTTAACCAAGGAGTGTTAATGCCATGGCCTAGGATACCAAGGTGTTGACTTAAGCTTAAGAGGGTTTAATAGACAAAAGGGACAAGTAGTGACATTAAACAAGTAATTAGATACTGTATATTGAAGGAATTCCCATGGCTAAACCCAGGGGTCACAATATGAAGGTGAAGAAAGAAAAACTGAATAGAACCATAAGGCACCCAAATTAAATCTGAAAGTAAGTTTCTAAAGAGTAACAAATAAATAAAATGACTTTCCTGTAGGGGAGATGGTAAGTAATTCAGTAATGAAATAATAAGGGATAGATGTCAAGTAATATTATTGACCTAGAATTGGACCACTTTTCTGCTATCAAATTTTATAGGGCTCATTTACAAGTCTGAGGGGCAGATTTATCAAGGGTCAACTTTTGAAGTGTAAAATACTTCGAAATTTGACCATTGAATTAAAGTCCTTCAACTTTGAATATCAAAGTTGAAGGATTTATCACCGAATTTGGCATTCCTGCAGTCAAAGAAAAATTGCTCGATCGAACAAAAAATCCTTAGATTGAAGGATTTTAGCAATAGATCGAACAATTTCTCTTCGATGTGAAAACAATTCTCTGGAAGGTTCCCATAGGCTAACATTGCAATTCTGCAGCTTTAATTTGGCAAAGTATTGAAGTCAAAGTTTTTTTTTTTTTTAAAGAGACTTTGATTGTCGAAGTTAAAGGATTTTACTTCTAATCGATTGAATGGTTGAACGTTCGAAGTAGCCTATTTGATGGTCTAAGTATCCAAAAAATAATTTCCAAATTTGCTTGAATCTTAGTAAATCTGCCCAATTGTCATGTTTTTAACACACAATACAGCGAAAATGATAACATCATGTTGTGCTAAAACAAAAGCCGCTGGATCTCATCATGCACTTTGATGTGGATTGGACACAGTTGTATTGAATATTTTTGGTATCAGGATGTCAACATTTTGAACAAAATAATGTTTATGCAAGTAAGAAATGTCCATTGATGCATCAATTGACACATGCCTCTTTTGGATCCTTGGTACTACTACTGACAGTGTATTAAAACTTTGCACTAGCAGTTTTAGACCCAAATACCTTTGAGTGTTTACAATATTTGCTTATCTGTGATTCTATTCTATCTAATCCATCTAACCATTTTTTGTTTTCCTGCAATCAGGCTGTACAAAAGTGCAGTATATAAGTTAGCAGGTTCATTTTATGCTATACAGGCTACTTATATTACTGATATAGTGTTACAAACAAATTAACCAAATAAAAAAAGTAAATTGTTTTTCTTACTTTTCTTATTTTTGGGGTACACCTTAACTTAAATGTGGACATCGTTTTATTAAAACAGTAAAATGATTCCAGAATATCTGTAAAAGCAAAAATACATGCAAAAAAATCTCAAAATCTGTTAGGAATTCTTTGCATTGGTCACAGTCAGCAGTAAACTCAGTACTGGCCGTATTGTGTGATTGATTTAAACTAAATTGTTACTTGTGCCAAAGGAAATATCAAAATTGGGGCAAGTCATCCAAGCAAAACATTTGGGATTGCCAATAGATTATGGAACCTTCAGGCACCTGTTTTAATGTTATTAGAAATGACTGGAGGTGAATTGAAACAAGTCCCATATGGATTTATCTCCTGTTGGGAAAAAAAAAGAATACAAAAAAATTTAACTTCAGGCAGCATTGGGCTTCTCGAGCAGTAAGGCTATTTTCCTTCTTTCTATTTCTTTGCTTCCATTCTATATCTACCATTACTGTTGTCTCTAAAAGCCTGTACTGTTGTTCTTTTAACAGAATAAATTACCACTGGAAAAAAAATAGATTTTTTTAAAATCCTTTTTTCCAAGATGTGATAAATGCAACCCTGTGAATTGTTTACTATAGATTGGTAAAAAAAAAAAAGGTACAATTCCCCAGAATGCTCTTTTTTATGAAATCTAAAAATGGTCAAGAATGTACTATATCGTCAGATAGGCTAGCTGACATGACCCTATACTGAACTACCACCAGTTCCTGCATTAGGGTATACAGAGCCAATCTTTCCCTTTAATACTATCAAACCATGCTTACTGATTGTTATATTCTAAATATTGTGAAACTATCGTGAACTATCGTGAAAATTAAAATTTGTTTTTTTATCATTTATGATGATCCCTAAGAAGCCCAGACCACACTGAGCATGTGTATGTAGTCTAGTCTTGCAAAGATGTATAACAAAGTTACAAGATGACAGCCCCCTGTTGCCAATTTTGAAAGCATAAATCATTTGTTTGATTAGGCTTGTGGTGCAGTAAGTTCATGATTATGTTTAGTATACAAAATACAGCATTTCTAGCCTTATTCTAATTTAGACTTCCCTTTTCCTTTAACATTAGTGGTCTTCAGCTCATTTTAGAGTAGCACACTATATCAAATGCAGCTGTCTTTGCGATCGTTATGCACACACATTGTAATTACAGGTGTAACGACAGATGAAACAGAATTAGTTGGTGCTGTACAGTAAATGTTCAATAAATGTTTATTTTATCAAACTAGGTTCAATTGTAAAACTATTTATTTTTTCACAATGCATTACATTAATTCAGTATTTTGTTTTTTGCTTTGCATCATACAGAGGTTTTGATAGAAACAAATATTCTCAAAGCAAATGGATTCTATTTCAGAGTGTTCTCTGCACAATACTGCCATAATACAGCATGAAGTCACCATTATATGTTAGAATATTGCCGAACACAATGTCATATGCACCTGAGCAGGGCACCTCATCCATATGCAATCCACATAAATTTTTGTGCATCAATTTCTTTATATAAGGGGAAATACATCTATACTAGCTCAAATATAGTGATGCTGCATTAATAAAAGTACATATAAAATTGAGCCAAACAGTTCTGTTTTTGTGTAAACCATTCTCAAAAATTTGTGAAATACATTGTAGTAAAAAATGCTTTGGAGTCACTGGGCATTTTTCTTGTGACAAAAATGTATTGGCAGTTTTTCTCTGGATTTTTTTCAACAGCAAGACATTTCTGGGGAGCTTTCAGTGTGAATCTATGTATGATCACTAACATAATTTGATTAGCTTGAATTTAAAAAAAAATATTTTGTAGATTAATAAGCAATACATCTGTCCAGAGTGTCTCTCTTTGTGGTTTGTGAACAGTTGGGTATGCAGTTTCCAAAAGTGAGATAATCCAAATATATTTGGACACTCAGCATCCAAATTTGTCAGGTGATGATGCAGGTTATATCTGTCTGTCTATCTATCCCTCTATCTATCTTTCTGTCTGTCTGTCTGATTATCTAGCACTCAACTTGTTTCTTTTACATTTGTTTATTTCCAGCATTCAGGCATGATAGTATGTACAGATATTACATTATATTTCCATTTGTACTGGACTGTTTTTATTTAAGCCTTGGCAAAACCTGTTGAGAGTGAATAAAGCTAGATAGAGAAATGAGGAGAGACAGGAAAGAAAGAAAGTATAGAAGGAAAGCATAAGGGGGGAGAAAGAAAGATAAGTATTATGTGGAGAAGGAGGTACTGATGCGTGCTAGCAAGAACAAATATATATATATATATATATATATATATACTGTATATAGATATATAGATATAGATAGATATTTTCTAAAGAAGACATTACAGTGATTTAATACATGAAACAAAATGCATCTGACAATGCAATGTCATTTTTAAAAACATCCTTTATATAGTGGTTACTTAAAACACACAATGGAAAGTGTAAGAACAAGTTAATTCCATTTTGGTGCTAGCACACATCAGTACCCCCTTCTCCACATAATACCTACCTAAGAAAAAACATCATTAATGAATTGAACTGGAGATACCTTTAATATATTCCTTCCCAAAAACAATATACAAATGCTTTTGTATACTGTGAAGATATATCTCATAAATATTCTATTCTCAAGGGCAGGGCAGCAGACCAATATTTAATTCCATATAAAACCAGGTGCAGCTCTACAATGAATAAAATGGAAGAGTCTCTACAAAAGGCTCTTTGTGCAAGGTGTTTATAATGAGAGGGTTGACTGATTTTGATAAAAGGCCAATCCAACAAGAAGATGCCAGGGAAACAGTCATATACCCAGATGCTGCTTGAAAATGTATCCTAGCAGTTGGCATCACAAAAATGTAATAACTTGCCAAGCACACCTCATGTGTTGCTATATAAATTGGCTGAATGTGATGAGCAGAAGATGGAGAGAAGCAACAGCACCGTTATGTGCCAGTGTCAGCTCTAGGCTACAATTTCATTGGAATCCCTTTTTGCCTTTAGAATTGTAACATTTAGATTTCTGGAGCAGGTTTCTCTTTTGTCCTTTATTTGTCTCTCAGAGGACCCTAAATGAATGTCAAAAAGTACATCTTATCTCGAGTCAGTGATTTCCCAAAGCTGCATAAGGCTGTTCGTCCTTTATCTTAGATGAGATTTAATAATGGTTTACTTAAAATTCATCTTTTGATGAATTTTTCCCTGACATAAACTGCAGGATATGCATGAATTACTGGATTCTAAATCTGCTTCTGATATCTTGACTTCTCATATATAGCAGTGTTGCCTTTATTTCTGTTGAAACACTTGAAAAAAAGGTGATCACCAGATCAGTTATATTCCCTTTAACATATTACATTAGCAGCATAATAAAGTCATACACGAATACAAATTTCTTCTAGACCTTCATCGTATTCCAATTTGACATGGGACAACTAACAGAATGGAACAGAAAACCATTATTTTAGTGGGTGACAATAGTGATTCAATGCCCAGTTCCAGGGAATTCATGCAGAACAGCCTCAGTTTCCATCATGCTGATGTCACATCAAATGATATGGCGCTTCAGTATTTACATTAGCAGTCAGTGCATGCTAAACACTGCATTCATTTCTAGATTAGATTTAGAATACCCTATTTATATGGAATGATATTTGACCAGTGTGCAGACTAGGGCACTGTGCAGGCCATTCACTCCACTCCTAGCTCAGCAAACTAATTCTGTACTGACCTTGCTTTGTGCATATGAACATTGTCATGCTGAAACAGGCCATGGCCTTTCCCAAAGTGTTGGCAAGTAGGAAGAATTCCATTGAAAGTGCCATTATATGCTGTAGTATGCCAATACCACTATACAACTTAACTCAGAATTACAGTGCAGAAGCTGTCATGTGAAAGAATTACTCTAAACTTGCTGCAAACTCATATTTTAGTTTAATTCTTTGCATTGTTGCCATGAACCTTTTCCCAACACAAAGAGGCAAATTCACTTAAGTGCCGAAATTTGGTAGTTACATAGTTACATAGTTACATAGTTAAATTGGGTTGAAAAAAGACCGAGTCCA